>AP025040.1:33776283-33915869 GCA_036186865.1 Eustoma russellianum
CCCAAGTCAGGTGTGACTCATAAAATACCACCGCACAGGAAAAGCTACTAGTAGATAGCTAGTAGTAGATCCTATTCCTCAATGAGTGTTTCATTGGAGGGTAACAATGCCTTGTTTAAAGACCGAAGGGACTAGAACAATAGAGCTGTTACTCATAGTAGTAGCCACTGCTTGTTTGAGCTGACTTGTTTATCTTCCTACAATCAGAAAAGGACAGGAAGGGCCCTGCTTCGAGAATTCAGATACCTCACCCTACGCCTTATCTAGAATATTCTTTTCTTGAATATCATTCAACCAAATTTCGGATTGACCGGTATTCCACCAATTAGTAACCCAATATTCCAGACGTTTTTTAACCAAAGTCTTTCAAGGGTATAGTTATCTTGACGTAGGTATACCTCTGGCCTAGATCAACCTAAGTTAAATGAACGACCCCTCCGTCACCCCAGAAGGAAAGGGGTGATAGTGAACCCGCACAAGAATCTTTTCTGGATGGACAAATCTTCCTAAAATTTTGTAGGGTGGACTTGGTTGGTAGAGCTGGTGGCCCTTGGAAATTGGTTTCTAAAAGCCCCGGTTGGTAGTGCAGGTCCTTGGTCTTCCAGTTGCTTCTACTCCAATTAAGGCCAAATTGTGGAGATTTCAATTTCATTCTTTTACGTCACATGTGGCGACATTTATCTCAGCCATTAAGAGCTGAATATTCAAATTATTTTATGTATATTATGTGTGACATAATATATATATAACATGTGCAAAAAGTTTGAATTTAACCGGAGAAAAATCGCGTAATCGACAAAAGTCAAAAATTCGGTTTTCTACGAACATGACACATGGAACGTTTTTGGCATGACATGTAACATGTATCTAGACACTTTTTACATATTCAATACATATTAAAGTGTTCTAGAAAGTTCAAATTAGGGCTGATTATAATTTACCATATATGTGTGAATATTGTGCATTATTTGACAAAGTTTACCAAAAGAAAATTCAGCACATGTGCAGGAATTTCACACACCATTTTCAGCTTTGTTGGAGCCTAGATGGAGCTTATTTGGCACTTTAATTGGTGGAAAATAAGACACACATGATGGGTGACTTTGAAGAGGGTAACACACAAGGAAAGATTTCAAAAATGCAACGCATGCTGAAAATTTTCACCACATGTGAATAGTAGCCGAATTTATTATTCCTTTGTCCTTAATTTGCATCCCAAAATTGAAGGGATTGAATGGTGATTATTTGGTAGTGTTTTGAATTCTTTTTGGCACATTTTTTTGAGTTAATCTCAGATTTTTACAGCACACTAAATGGTGACAAGGTTGGACCAATCATGAAGTTCCAAGTAAGCAAAGCCAAGACATTCATCCAATCAAGTTGTGCCAAGTGAGCAAGATGGTGTCACATCTATACAAGACATTATTCCAATGACTTAAAAGAGAATTCTCAAGATGGAAGACAAGCCCTGGGGGGCCGGCCATGTTGTGATAAAAAGAAGAGAAGAGAGCCAAACAAAAGCAAGACAATTCTCATAATCTCACAAGTGCAAAAAGTGTCTTCTATTCTCTTCTTCTACATTTCTTTCTTCTTCTTCTTCTCTCAAGCTTATTGTTCTTATATTCATTATATTGAATAGGCTTTGATTATACCACCATACAAGTTTAAATTGTAAAAGGTTGATCAAGGTGTAATCAAACCTTCATCCGTTCGGTGGTGGTGTTCGTGATCGGTGTGATTACTTGTTTTGGTTTTTTAAGGTTGGAGTTGGTGTGTAACTCCAGCAACCCTTGTGGTAAGATGTTATTTTGTTATTAGTGATAACCGAGGAAGGTGTCCTTGAAGACTGGAGTAGGTTGTGTTAACCAAACTAGTATAAAATTCTCGGTGTTATTACTTTCAGCACTTTACTTTTAGTTTCTAGCACTTTGAATCGTCTTTATTGCATTAGTAAAAATACCAACGAGTTTCAAAAGTTACCAAACTTTTTAGAAACGTAGACACACCTCTTAAGTTTTATTTGGCGCAAGTTTCAATCCATTTGGACAAGTATAAGTCAATCAAATGTTAATAGATCTGAGACTAGTGGAATCTTATTTTCAGACTTGAAAAGGTTGAGAACTTGAACGTATTTGACATACTTCCCTAAAGGATTTTTCAAACCTGTTTCAACCCAATTAAATAAATATAGTAAGGGGTTTTTCATTAAATTTTCAGACCATTTGGAGCTACGGTTTAATAGGAATAAATTTTTCAAATCAGACTACCGTTTTTGGCAGATTTGTGCAATCGGACCACAAACGATTTTTCAAAGGATTAAAGGTTGAATTTTGATCTGAAATTTTTAGGAGATACTCAGAACATCTGAGACTACAATCTCTTCAGATTTCAGAATTTTTGAAGGCCTGTAACCTGTTCTTTCAAACGTTTCAAAATAGGATCTGAAAACAGAAACTATTTTCAAAAGTTGGGTTTTTGAGTCAAAATATTTTAAAAACCAAATTTTCCGCACCCACTATTCAACCTCCCCCCTTCTAGTGGTGCCTTACAGGTCATACAAGTGGTATCAGAGCGCATGCACACTCACAACATGGAGATCCAACGATCTAAGTGAGATGGCAATCACTAGCTACAAAACCGTACAAGAAAGATTGTCAACCGTAAGGCCTCCTCTTTTTGATGGTGAGTCCTTTATCCAATGGAAACTTAGAATGAAACTTTTTCTTATGGCTGTTGATATTGATTTGTGGTCTATTATAGAAGATGGTCCACTTGTTCCATCTGAGTTATCTATTGTTGATGGTGTCACACTAGAGGTTTTAAAAACGGAACCAGAATACACTAGTGATGATAAAAAGAAGTTGAGTATGAATGCTAAAGCCATGCAACTACTTTTAAATGGGCTAAGCAAAAGTGAATCTAGTTACGTATCTAATTGCTCTAGTTCCCAAGAGATGTGGAAAATTCTTGAGATGAAACATGAAGGGACTAGCTAAGTAAAGGAGTCTAAGATTAATATGCTTATGTCCACACTTGAGTCTTTCAAATTATTGCCAAGTGAGTCTATTGTTGACATGGATTTATGATTGACTAACATCTATAATTCTCTTGAGTCTCTTGGCAAAGCTTTTTCTACACAGGAAAAGGTTCAAAATGTTTTAAGGAGTCTCCCATCCGAATGGGATTCAAAAGTCACTGCAATTGAAGAAAGTAAGGATACTAAATCGATAAAAATGGAGGAATTGATCGGATCATTAAAGGTATATGAAAACAAACTCACTTTAAGAAATTCGGAATTTAGTTCTAAACATGATAAGGCTATTGCGTTTAAATCAAATGAATACGTCTCTACTTCTTGTGATCGCGTAGATGATAGTGACACAGATTCCGATGATGAAGATTTAATCACGATGGCTAAAAGATCAAGAAAGATCTTGAGAAAATCAATTAAAAACAAACACAAGCCTACTTCATCTAAGAATCATAGAAATAAAAATAATTAGGAAACAAAGTGTTATGAATGTGGGAAACTTGGACACTTGTCATATGATTGCCCTAACAAGGACAAACAGACGAACAAACATTTTGACAAGGATCGGATCAAAATTAGAATCGTCTCAGAACCTAAACAAAGGAGAAGAGCATTCAAAGCCTCCACTTGGAGTGATTCATCTGACTCTGAGACTAGCGATACGGAAGAACAAACGACACAAGTATGCTTTACATCCAAGGAATCGAACGAGGTATCTTCTGACTCTGATTCTGATTCTGAATATTCTTATGATGATTTATTTAGTCAATATTTAGAGTTGCATAAGTTCTCAAAGACTCTTGCAAAAGAAAAGAAACGATTAATTGAAGACAAGAAGTTGTTAGAATCCTCTAACACAAACCTTGTTTCTCAATTAAACGATTCAAATGAAGAGTCGTCTTGCATCATAAAGACATTAAAATTAGAGATCTCATCATTAAAGACACAAAATGATGAAATGAAATCCGAGATTTCAAACTTGAAATCAAGGAATATAGATCTAGAAAAAATGGTAAAACAATTTGACACGGGTACAAACATGCTAGATCACATCATTTCTTCACAAAAGCATGATAGCGACAAAACCAGATTAGGATACGTTGAGAAAAACGAGACATTAAATAAATCAACAAAATTCATGCCGGCTAAGAAAATAGATGCGTCTAAGACATACGTGGCGCCTAAGAAGATGCCTAGATCCCCCCTGTGTCATCTCATCGTGTTTCATTTTCATATCATACAAAACACAATCATGTGCCATATAGATATGAAAGAAAGCCATTGATGCATATGAGACATTCATATAATAAAAATACATCTAAATCACACGCCATGCACACCAATACAAGAACTTTTCAAAATCGAAAATCTTATCATGAGCATGATGGCATTCTAGGCCAAAGTCCAAACAGATTTGCACCGAGCATCTATTACATAAATTCTTCATCTCTTTTCTTACCTTTTGGAAGACCTAGAAAGGTCACCCAAATTTGGGTACCAAAAGGGACATTTGCAAAGTGTTGAGTAAATAACCCTTAAGAACGCATTATTGTACCATACGCTTGAAATGCATGATTTTTATACTAATGTCTATTTATTACTTACGTGCACTTTTGATTTTATTTCCAAAATAAAGGGGGAGAGAAAGTGCATGATTTAAGAGGGAGAGAGTGATTGATTGCAAAAATCAAGGGGGAGAAAATTCGGAATTTAAATTTGTGCACGATTGGAGGGGGAGCGATTAAAATTTAAATCATGTACAAAGGTTATTTTGTAAATCATCAAAAGGGGGAGATTGTTGAGAAAAAGGGGTTTGACTGATTCACAAAATGCATGATTTAAATAACGTGTGCTAACGAAATACATGACACATTTTATGACTTGACACATTTTTGCAACAAACCTGTCTTATACACTTTATATATAATGTTGTCGTACTAACATGCCATGAAGCTTTAAAGCTTACATCAAATGGTAGACATTTGTTGTGTTTGAACTATTTTCAGGTGCCACCACTAATGAACTAAGTGAAGATCTTAGTTAAATTAACTAAGTAGTTCATTAAATGGAGATATATTTGCAGAAAGCATGATGGCAACAAATTGAAGAATGGAAAGTCTCCTTTTACACATCATCACACGTTTTATAAATATTATATATGTATATATATATTCAGATTTTTTTAAAAAAAAGCACAATACACATATATTCCGCATACTACCGACACGTTACATATATTACGAACGTACATCAACATCACACCACTATACTTACCTCACATTTATGAGTATATTCCTGTCTTATATCATATGATATAAGTCATGGTGTGACAAAATTATTACGACACGTTACAAGGTTCTAAAGCAAAAATTGTCGTATTGGGTGACTACCGAAATTTCGTTAATGTGTCACGTACTTGCCATATATAGATGGCCAGCCCCTGCACTTCAAAAATGGCCACGGATTTTGTGGCTTACATGGTATATTTAGCCATAAAATCATTCCATGTTGGCACACACAAATCACCCCAAATTAAGGCCAAATTGTGGAGATTTCAATTTCAGTTCTTTTATGTCACATGTGGCGACATTTGTCTCAGCCATTAAGAGCTGAATATTCAAATTATTTTATGTATATTATGTGTGACATAATATATACATAACATGTGTAAAAAGTTTGAATTTAACCGGAGAAAAATCGCGTAATCGACAAAAGTCGAAAATTCGGTTTTCTACGAACACGACACATGGAACGTTTTTGGCATAACATGTAACATGTATCTAGACACTTTTTACATATTCATTACATATTAAAGTTTTCAAGAAAATTCAAATTAGGGCTGATTATAATTTACCATATATGTGTGAATATTGTGTATTATTTGAGAAAGTTTACCAAAAGAAAATTCAGCACATGTGCAGGAATTTCACACACCATTTTCAGCTTTGTTGGAGCCTAGATGGAGCTTATTTGGCACTTTAATTGGTGGAAAATAAGGCACACATGATGGGTGACTTTGAAGAGGGTAACACACAAGGAAAGATTTCAAGAATGCAACACATGCTGAAAATTTTCAGCACATGTGAATAGTTGTCGAATTTACTATTCCTTTGTCCTTAATTTGCATCCAAAAATTGAAGGGATTGAATGGTGATTATTTGGTAGTGTTTTGAATTCTTTTTGGCACATGTTTTTCAAGTTAATCTCAGATTTTTACAACACACTAAATGGTGACAAGGTTGGACCAATCATGAAGTGCCAAGTAAGCAAAGCCAAGACATTCATCCAATCAAGTTGTGCCAATTAAGCAAGATGGTGTCACATCTATACAAGGCATTCTTCCAAACACTTAAAAGAGAATTCTCAAGATGGAGGAGAAGCCCTAGGGGGGCGACCATGTTGTGATAAAAAGAAGAGAAGAGAGCCAAACAAAGCAGGACAATTCTAATAATCTCACAACTGCAAAAAGTGTCTTCTATTCTCTTCTTTTATATTTCTTTCTTCTTCTTCTTCTTCTCTCATGCTTATTGTTCTTATATTCATTGTATTGAATAGGCTTTGATTAGACCACCATACACATTTAAATTGTAAAAGTTTGATCAAGGCGTGATCAAATCTTCATTCGTTCGATAGTGGTGTTCGTAATCGGTGTGATTACTTGTATCGTTTGTTTAAGGTTGGAGTTGGTGTGTAACTCCAGCAAACCTTATGGTAAGGTGTTATTTTATTATTAGTTATAACCGAGGAAGGTGTCCTCGAAGACTGGAGTAGGTCGTGTTAATCGAACCAGTATAAAATTCTCGGTGTTATTACTTTCAGCACCTTACTTTTACTTTCCAGCACTTTGCATCGTTTTCATTGCATTAGTAAAAATATCAAACGACTTTCAAAAATTACCAAACTTTGCAGAAACATAGCCACACCTCTTAAGTTTCATTTGGCGCAAGTTTCAATCCATTTGGACAAGTATAAGTCAATCAAATGTTAATAGTTCTGAGACTAGTGTAATCTGATTTTCAGACTTGCAAAGGTTGAGAACTTGAACGTATTTGACATATTTCCCAAAGGAATTTTTCAAACCTGTTTCAACTCAATTAAATACATATAGTAAGGGGTTTGTCATTAAAATTTTCAGACCATTTAGAGCCACGATTTAATCGGAATAAATTTTTCAAATCAGACTACCGTTTTTGGCAGATTTGCGCAATCTGACCACAAACGATTTTTCAAAGGGTTAAAGGTTGAATTTTGATCTGAAATTTTTAGGAGATACTCAGAACATCTTAGACTACAATCGCTTCAAATTTCAGAATTTTTGAAGGCCTGTAACCTGGTCTTTCAAACGTTTTAAAACAGGATCTGAATACAGAAATTGTTTTCAGAAGTTGGGTTTTTGAGTCAAAATATTTTAAAAACCAAATTTTTCGCACCCACTATTCAACCCCCCCTTCTAGTGGTGCCTTACAGGTCCTACACTTCCCTTTTCACTGCCGCCGCCCCTCACCTCTCTGCTGTTATACTTTTTTTTTCTGTTTCCTGTCCCAACCAAAATTCCCCCTCTTGGCATTTATCCTTTTCCAACTTACTGAAATTTAGGGGGAGCAATTATTCTCCCTCTTAAATCAAGTCCGATGTTTATTTTTATTTTTTTCTTTAATTTAAATTTTCTCCTTACCCTTAATTTTATTTCATTATTCTTATTATATTATTTGTTTTATTATTATTATTTTATTGTTTCTCGGTTTTATCACATATATATTTGGCTAATCAATCTTATAAAAACACCAAGAGATGCGTGCATAATGTAGCTCACCAACAACAAGAAATAAAACACCTTAACTATAAAGAATAAATCAAGAAGAAGAGAATAGCTAGAAAGATCATCAAGTTTGCTTCAAAGTTGTGTGTTCTTCTTCTTCAACTTTGCCTCTTATTTATATTGTGAAATAGGTCTTGAAGATAAGAGCTCCAATGTGTCAATGTCTTCATCATCAATGCTTAAATGTCTTCATACCATTGGTTGGCCACATAATCACCTTGTACACTTGTCAACATGATAAAACATAATTGGTCCACATTGGCACACCTTATGGTCGATTTTTAGTCTTCAAAAGTGACATAGAAAATGTGAAGATAATACCCAAGGATAAGATGGCATATTCCTCCATTAAACCCTCAACTTCTTGGCACAAGAATAGTTCAAGTAATGGCTGAAATTTTGAACCAAAAATCAGCTCCCAACCTCCTTGACTAGCCCTTTTTTCAAACATGAAAATTTCAAGTTGGCAATTTTGCCAACTAGCTTGTTTTTTGTTGGTTCACTTGGCATAAAGTCATAAAATGAATACACCAACGTTTCCACCTGTATAATCACGCTTTGGAGGCCATATATATGTGTACAAACTCAGATTTAATGAAGAGAAATCAATAAATAATAGTTGACAAGATTATGCCAACATATAATATCAAAATTCTCACAATTTCTCCTGGTATGTTGTGATGAATTTTACACCAATAACTCCATTAAAATCTCTGCAACGTGATGATTAATAACCTCCAATAACATATCTATAAGAGTCTTCAAGAAGAAAATAAAGTGTGACACGAAAACCGCCACATATATCGTCGATGCCGATAATATCTCCAAATAGAGAAATGAAATAGAAAGCCACCAAATAATCTTTAAGAACACCATAAATAAACTCCAGAATTAAAATAATAAGATACTCAAGACATTCCTTGAGTAAAAATACCAAAACTGCCCTTGGGGATAAAATGACCAAAATACCCCTGGTGAGAGAAAAATCCAAAAAAGACCCCAATGGTCAAAAATAGATATAATAACACCTTTGTGATGATAAGTAAGATGAGAATAGGTCTTTGAATCATCTTTACCATGTCAAGTACCTACAAAACTCAAAATATCAGTTTTGCCCTTTTTGGTAAGTTGTAGAAACTCCCGAGGCACATTAGTGACAATGCATCATATTTATCAAAATCACATAATAACAATATGATAAACATATATGAATCAGGTAAAAATGAAAACAACCATTTTATCACATTTTAGAAACATTTTCTAAAAACTCTAGACATCGTTCGATTGAAATGCCTTTGCTTGAGAGATCGATGTCCCATAATGAGTTTCAGAATTTGTCTCTGACCTACATCGATCGATTGAAGTGAGAGATCGATGTGTACATCGATAGATCGATGTGTCAGGTTTAGAAATCGATGTCTCACATTAAGGTCTTGGTTTTTTCTGCCTTACACAGATTGATCGATGTAAGGGTTCGATGTACATCGATCGATCGAAGTACGTTAACCTGAGAGATCGATGTCATTTTTCTTTCCTTTTTTAACTTTTAATCATTTATAACATTATGTGTGACATTTTTAAGTATTCAACACTTAAAATCATGACCTTGAAAATTATCCAAACATATTTCTCAACATATGGTATACCCTAGGTCTACGTATATGTGCTCCTTAACCGATCGTCTCCTTAATCTGAGGTCATAAATTATTTTTAGGATCGCGCTTAGTATCATCATTTCTTACGTCTAAGATCACGTCTTATTTATAATATCATAAATAGAATATAATCGGCACTTATGACTACATCAGTATTCATGTCCAAGGTCAATTCTAAATCGAAATCGTTACTTATGTCTAAGATCATGACTTATAGGTATTATCATCACTTACTTTCTATAATCATGACCTACACCTACCCTTTTGCCTTGGATCTAGAGCCATGCTCTGAAGAATCACATTGTCAGGCAAGTAGTTCCTCTTGAACTCATCTCGAAAATAGGTCCAACTGATCGACGGTGTTGATCGTGTTACACCATCACTCCTCCGCATCTCCTTGTAGATGGATCACAGACCCGACTGCGTGGCGGTGGAGGTGGTGTTATGCCTGCTGTGTCATAGTTTCAGCAGTTGCTGCAGCTGTGCTAAGGTGTTGATCATTGTGACTATGGCATCAACTAATACCTATGGAGATAGACCCCTGATTCCTGTGGTTAGCACCACCATTACCTCTATTTCCTGTTTGATCGCTTCTTGGCGGCATTTTTGTAGTATTTTGAATAGTTGAAAAAAAAACTTTCTTGCTAAGTTGAGGGGTATTTTGAGAATTTCTAACCACCTAAGGGTGCATGCAAAAGTTCAGGGGTAAAACGGTAATTAAATAAAAGAAAATGAAGCAACACTCTCACACCCCTTAATCGGATCATAACTTAAGTCTAATATCATCTCTTAAGTCTACTTTGTTTCTTAGGGGTAAAATCGTCATTTTAAGAAAAAGATCATAGCTTATGTTTAAGTGAGCTAGTTAATCCTGCGTTTTCGAGGCGGATCTGGAGCCTCAGCTCTGATACCACCTGTAATGTCCTGTTCCCGAACCCTAGCTTCGAGAATGGTGCACCCGCTGTAGTCTACTACGAGAACTACAAGGTGTTATTCAAATTTCTTACACGTCAGAAATAACATAGAAATTTTTTGCATAAACGATTATTAAAAATTCAAATTCAAATTATAAATAATCCCAATGCAAAAATAAATGAAATGTTTAGGACTGAAGAAACCCAACACGTCAATCGAAATCCTAAAAGTCTGATAAAATAAGATAAATATAAAATCCATCAAATCCCCCAAAAGTCATGCAAAGCTCACTTGTCCCAGCTCACGCAATCTGACTTGTGCTTTACGAAGACATAATTAAACTCTGACTCACTTGTGGAGGTAGTACTAGCAGGGTTGAGTGATTGGGAAATCACCCGTAGGTTACCCATCTTTTCTCAGAAAGGAACCATACTTACAAAATAAATAAGCACCTAAAGAAAATAACAACAAATGTATAAATAATGAAAGAACAACAATATCTAAATTGTAAAATAACACCACCCCTGAAATGCGCGCGTTTTGCACACACGCCACCTTCCAACCCTAGTTTTCGATTTCCAGTCCAATTCTGACCTTATCTCCGGGCTACATGACCTATCTATAAGGCTATTCGTGCAATTTTCTATTTTATCGCGTAAAGATCATTCTTTTAATTTCTTTTTGGATCGTAAGAACAACACCAACACAGACACATATATACCCGATTATACAAACATCATAGAGCAGCATATATGCAAAAACAAAATAAATATTAAAGCAAGCATGATTCAACACACGAAGTGCGGTCAATCTGAGAAGAGGGGAAGGTAACCACTTTTGTTCCGTCGAATAAATCCTATGCGAGGCTTTCCTAATGTGGGGTGGGGTGGCCGAATTTTACATGGATATGTGGTAGAGTTTAGGATGTGTGAGTATGTATGCAATATGTATATAGTTATAATTAGGGAATTAAGATGTTGTAGAAGATTCTTCTTCTCTTCTTCCTTGAGACGCCGGGTAGCGCCCCGCCTAGGACTAAGGTCTCGGCATGGTGCACCCGCCATACTCTACTAAGAGAGGTACCAGGCATCGATTTCATGCATGTACATATTGTAGAAAAATGTATGGATAAGCGGAAACGAAATAACATAAGCATAAATAAACGTCAACCGAAATATGTCCCACTACATCCGCATGAGTGTCATAGATACATCAATAGTACAAAACATCAAAATACAGAGCTGAATATCCAAAATACAAAACAGGCCGTAGCCAGCTACTAGTCAGCTCCAAACGTCTAGTCTCGAGGCTCGTCTTCAATAAACTCTGGTTCAGGGTCCTGTGGATCTGCATGGTGAAATAAAGGGATGAGCAATAACAAATCGCTCAGCAAGTAGTTTCGCCTATGTTTGTCAAGTGGATCATACATGGGGACCGGGGAGATGGGTGGTACACAATGGTGTAACGCAGGTATCATAAAGCTCAATGTAAACAGGAATAAATAAACATAGAGTGCGTACAGAATAATAGAACATAGTATAAGTGCGGAAACATTAAAGAAGATACTATCTCAAGAGTAACTATTACAGTTAGAGACATTATAAAAGAGACATACATTCTTTATTATGTGTCCTTGTCTTAATCCTTAATTTCCTTGTTCATGAGTACAATCTTCATTAGTTTGTTCTAATCGTTCATTAATTATACTTGGTCTCGATGTTACAGATTTATGACTTAATAGTTACTAGAGGGTACATGAGACATGAACATGACGTATGCATTTTAAAAACTTTTGAAAACATTCCATCTCATACTTGCATAGACATAACATGGCATGGGTGGCTATGGCACTTTGCACAACATAAGAATGGTACCCACGACATATCGAATGATTTCACGAGTAGCCACGAGTACCGTCTATGAATCTTGATGGTCCAACCACTGTGTTACATATTACGTACATAGGACTAACGGTGACACGTTATAGCATAGAACCTGAGTCCCGGATGCAGTGTTACACTTTGCAATAATGTATTTTGCCCCTGGACCAGACATCAGGCAGCACTCCATACTGAACGTCATAGACGTGACAGAAAGACAGAGATCCCTCATCCCAGGCAAGGTGTTACACTGAGCCTGCATATTATGCGTATAAAGATACGTGGAGAGCCCTTGTCCCAGACAAGGTGTTATACTCATCTTGTCTCATGGTACGAATTCTTTGAAATCATGTAAACCTTAAAACATTTCATGTAACGTTTATAAACATGTTTTGAAAACAACGTTATGTTGATGGAAAGTTATGAGAACATCATGCATGAGAGGATGTGGTATGTAGGTTCCTTTATGCTCTTGTTTGGGTGCAACATTTAATTGATTATACTTGTAGATACTTATATTCCATTCGGTTAAAATGTCATAATTTTACTAGGTTACTTACTATAATGGGCCGTATATTATGACTTGAAGAATTTGCCTATTCGTAATAGTTAAAAATTCAACTCGTATTGCGTTAATAATAAAACTAATCTTAAGACACACTTAATTCCTATTTACATAATATGTCCAAGGTTACCGCAATTATTGATGATGGTCGAAAATTTGGGCTTAAGACCGAAAGGCCTTCTTGCTCCAATTACCTTTATCCATTCTTTTCTTTAATATTACATTATATTTTAATTTTCATAGACATTTATAACTTCTGCAGATGTTATGGTCCCATGGAAATTAGTTTATGTTTGGACTTTACCAGTCTAAGTACAAAAAAAAACCATTGTGCCGAAAATAGTGTGGTCCAAAGATTAAACCTTCCACATTATGTAATTGCGACACTTATGGCCTTCTTCTATTTATTTGCATATCATATTTTCAACATATACTTCAATAATAATTTGTGCATCCAAGTTACCTATTTTATGCTCTTAACCGAAAGTGGGGGTATTTCAAATGATATTCTTCATATAAATATGAAGCTTGATGTTACTGATGATCATAAGGTATATCAATCCTACTAAATGATGGCATGCTCAAGTTATATCATACATATATGTTTATGATCACAAAAATGAATTATATAATGATAATCATACTAAAAGATGACATCCAAATACTTAGAGTGTAACATCTTATAATGATGATCATGCTACACATGGCATGCAACATATGAAGCTAAAAATGAAAAACATCCATGTCATTTCACCTTTCTAAGACCATGATCATCAAAATACACATCATGATGATGGTGATGAATACTTGGCTTATGTGGGAGGCTCTTCGCCGTTCCCTATGGGAATGAAAATGGTGATGTTAAAACTTATAATGATCAAAGATAGCATCTTTTTGAGCATACATAATGAAATGAATGGTTTGTATCATCTTGAGGTTATAATGCTTCAATCTCCATGAAAATCTTTTCTACCAGACATGAACATAATGAAAAAGGCATGAATGTATCAAAATGACAAAGAAGATAATTCCTAAAACACTTTTTAACATAACATCTTTATGTGACTATCACTTCACATCAGAGTTGAGAAAGTAAGGTGAAGATTTCATCTTCTTGCCATGCAAGGCCTAAATGGCCAAGTGATGATCCAAATTCATCTTGCATGTCTTATTAAAGTATTATTCTAGTTGTATTTGATGACTCCACTCAAACAAAGTACACATGCATCATAACTTTCAACATGCAAACATTCTTTTCTTCAACAAAGTTTAGAAATTTTCATTTTAGTTGCATGCATGATCCAATAATTAAGAGTGAGCATACTAAACTTGATTTCAAATTTTCTTAAAGAAACTAGGAAAAATACTTGCTTAGAAGTACTTGAATCTTACACTAAATGGTGAAAGATTTCTTCTTGGATACCTAGGTTAAAGTCCTCGGCCTTGAAGGCCAAAATGAGAAAAAGAATTAGTCTTGCTAAAGGAAAGAGGAGTATAAATGTTCTAAGGTTAATCTAAGTGAATTTTACCTTGAATTAGCTTGAGATTCTTCACTTGTTGAGTTTGAAGAACTTCTCTTACACCCTTGTTGAAGGTCACGGATGAAGGTCTTAAATTTGTTGTATACACATTTGACTCTTACTCAAAGATGGAAGGTGTCCTTCTTGTTCTGGTGTGGATGTCCACGGTGTGTGGTGCAAGGGAGTGGAGAGAGTTTTGATCTTTGGAAAGAAAGAACAAGTGAAGAATAGTGTTTACAAAGAGAGTTAGGATATTAAAGTGGGAATGAATGGAGAGTGGTTTTGCAAAATGAGAGATTTCTCTTCCTTGAGTCATGTCTTGGCCGAGACTTATTGAGTGGTAGGGCAATGATGAAAGTTCTTGTAGTAGGAAAATAGAAAAGAGAATTTTGCATGGAATCTTAATGGGTATGTGTTTCACTTTGTGTAAGAATGGAGATGACTTAAAGGTAATAATAAAAATGAACCTTTTGGTTTTGTCTTTTCTACTTGGCCGAAATTCGGGGATTGAAGGGCATAATTGGATTTTCTTAGGTTGGAGTAATAGTGAAGGAAGAAGGAAGTTGCATGAATTTTTAGTGGTTATTCTTCTTACATTGTGTAAGAATGGAATGATGGAGGGAAAGAATAGATAAAAGGAAGAGTAAACAATTTTGGATAAAAAGAAAATACGGTAGTCGGTTTAGTGGGTGAAGGGAGAAAGTCATTTGCATGCACTAGGATAGGTTGGTTGTCTTACACTTTGTAAGACTTATAATGATTACACCATTTATAAAAATATGGAAGAAAAGAGTTTCCATATCTTACTTCCTTGACTTGGCCGAAATTTACTACATGAAGGGAAAGTCATGGTTTCTTTCCATGCATGGTAGAGGATTTGTGAATGGTCTTACATGTTGTTTAATTTGAAGTGATTGATCTTTAAATTATAATAAAAGAATTGGAGATAAATTGATTAAAAGAATTTTAAGTCTTGTCCTTTCACTTGGCCTAAATCTAGGGTGGTGGAAGGATATGATTATCATTCTTGGCTAGTAAATCGATGGAAAGGATAAATTTGCTTTGCATGTAGTTTGATTGGCAGCCATTCTTACATGGTGTAAGAGTAGTAATGATGAAAAAGAAAACAAAAGAAAGGAAATAAAATGAGTAGTAAGGGGGTTATAAGGCATGCATGGCTAAAGTGTGGAGATAGCAATATTGTGTAAGACAAGTTGGCCTTGCATGGGGAGGGCGGTTGGAAAAGAAAATAGTGAGGGTAGAATTTACCACTTTATCTCGCATTATTTCTTCATGGTTATTTTTCTTTTCCCTTTATTTAATTCCCAACTAAAAGTTGTACCACTCATTTATATATGTTATTGGTTAGTCTTGCACCTATTGACTATCATTCCTAGTAGTTCCTAGATTTTCTTTAGGTAACCAATTCATATTAACTCAAGTGCTATATAACAACCTCTCATAATTTCTGTTGTGGTTTCCTTTGTCTTCTTTATCCCGTAGTTCAGAGATGCAGGTTGTAACAGTCCTCTCTCCTTATAAAAAATTTCGTCCTCGAAACATAGGGTCCCATCGTGACTTACTACTTAATGGTTCCTCCACCGATTTCATCCTTAAAACAGGTAACGAGGATTTTTTTGATGGAATGTCTTCACTTTTCAACATGTTTCTCTAAAATTATGACTTTTAGTTTTGACTTGAAATTAATGATTTCCACCATTAGGGTATGTAATTTATGTTTAAAGCCGTGATATAACTTATTCTAATTCTGGTACTCTAGTAATTGCTCTTCTGTTATAAATACTAAACTACCGTTACTCCATCAGTGCTAACATTCTGAATATTTTGATCGTAGCTAAGTTGCGTATTTTGTCATACCTGATGCTACGTCTGATATCCAAAATCTGGGATTGGCTTTCTTAAATATGACGGTCCATTCGTGAGGGTCCTTCTCGTTGTTGTACTTGTACCTGTGGAATCCTTCTCCTTCTGGGACATTCTCTTATCCGATTTCCCGTTTCGCCACACCCGAAGCAGACATCAGTCTCTAAACAGCATTCCCCTGTGTGCAGCTTCTAACATTGTGGGCATCTTGAGATTGCTGCCTACTGGGAATATGGACTCCATCTTTCTGCCTTATCTCTCCTATTTCTCTGGTCACGATCTAAAGACGAGATAGCTCTTTCCACTCTGTAGCAATTATCTAGTAGCTTCTCAAAAGTGTCAGATTGTACCCCAACCATCCAATTTCGAATCTGGGGATCCAGACTATGCTGAAATCTGATCATCTTAATGGTGTTGTCACTCATAATTTTCGGAGGATACCTTCCTAAATTCACAAACCGTTGGAAATATTCGGAGACTGAGACACCTGCCTGTTGCTTTAGATTACTAAATTCTTCCACCCTTTGTTCTGGCAAGGCTGGGGAGAGGTAGAATATACAGAATTCCTCTATAAAGTCAGTCCATGACACTGGATGAGGCAACGTTTGTATGTGTGTCCTCCACCATTCTCTAGCTTGCCCTATCAGAAATTGCCATATGATCCGCACTTTTACTTCTTCAGGTATGCGTATCAGGCGAAAACTATCCTCTACCTTATCCAACCACTGTGCTGCTTCGTTTGGATCAGGTTCTCCGTGGAAATTCGGTACTCGGGTCTTGACTAATTGTTCGTAATAATATCCAAGGCTCCTCTATGTCTGAGATTGAGACGGAGGAGGTGTAGGCACTGAAACCCGACCTGTATGAGTCTGCGATAATCCGGCTAGCTGACTCAATATCTGAATAGCCTCCGTGACAGTGCGAACAGCCTCTGCCGCGGAAAGCAACATGGGCAATGTAACTAGTGTCAGTGGTATCTCCATCGACCTAGGAACTGGAACCAACCCAGGTGAAGACAGTGAGGGTGTGAGGCTTCCTGATCGTGATGTCATCCTACAGAAATCGTTGCGTCATCACTCTATTATATAAAATTCCTCTTATTGTTTGCCTATTATATTCATTATCATACCCTTTGGTACTTCTCTAGGTAACTTTTACTAAACTGTCTCACTTCCTAAATCAATCTTAAGTTCTAAAATCGTAGCATATGTACTCGTCGTTGTTTATCTTATGTTGTCCGCTGTGGATCTGGAGCCTTGGGCTCTTATACCACCTGTAGCGCCTCGCCCGAGACTAGGGTCTCGGCATGGTGCACCAGCCATACTCTACTACAAGAGGTACCAGGCGTCAATGTCATACATGTACATATCATAAAAACATGTATGGATAAGCAAAAAAGAAATAACATAAGCAGAAATAAATGTCAACCGAAGTACGTCCTAATGCAACCGCATGAGTGTCATAGATACATCAGTAGTACAAAACATCAAAATACAGAGCTGAATATCCAAAATACAAAAGAGGTCATAGCCAGCTACTAGTCAGCTCCATACGTCTAGTCTCGAGGCTTGTCTTTAATAAACTTCGGTTCAGGGTCCTATGGATCTGCATGGTGAAATAAAGGGGTGAGCGATAACGAATCGCTCAGCAAGTAGTTCCGCTTAGGTTCGTCAAGTGGATCATACATGGGGATCGAGGTGGTGGGTGGTGCATAATGGTGTAACGCAGGTATCATAAAGCTCAATAACAGGAATAAATAAACATAGAGTGCGTACAAAATAATAGAACATAGTATAAGTGCGGAAACAGTAAAGCAGTTACTCTCTCATGAGTAACTATCACAGTTAGAGACATTATAATAGAGACATACATTCTTTATTAAGTATACTTGTCTTAATCCTTAATTTCCTTGTTCTTGAGTACAATATTCATTAGTTTGTTCTGATCGTTCATTAATCATACTTGGTCTCGATGTTAAAGATTTATGACTTATAGTTACTAGAGGATACATGAGACATGAACATGATGTATGAATTGTAAAACCTTTTGAAAAACATTCTATTTCATACTTGCATAGACATGACGTGGCATGGGTGGCTATAGCACTTTGCACAACATTAGAATGGTACCCAAAACATATCGAATGATTCCCCGAGTAGCCACGAGTACCGTCTATGAATCCCGATGGTCCAACCACGGTGTTACATCATATGTACGTAGGACTAACGGTGACATATTATAGCAGAGAACCCGAGTCTCGAACGCGGTGTTACACTCTAAAATAATGTATTTTGCCCCTGATATCCTCCTCCTAGACCAGACATCAGGCAGCGCTCCATACTGAACATCATAGATATGATAAAAAGACAGAGATCCCTTACCTCGGGCAAGGTGTTATACTAAGCCTACATCTCATGCGTGTAAAGATAGGTGGAGAGACCGTGTCCCAGATAAGGTGTTATACTCACATATAGATACATGCATAAGTATGGAATCATTTGTCTCGTGGTACGAATTCTTTTAAATCATGTAAACCTTAAAACATTTCGTGCAACGTTTATAAACATGTTTTGAAAACAACGTTATGTTGATGGAAAATTATGAGAACATCATGCATGAGAGGATGTGGTATGTAGGTTCCTTTATACTCTTGTTTGGGTGCAACATTTAATTGATTATACTTGTAGATACTTATATTCCATTCGGCTAAATTGTCATAATTTGACTATGTTACTTACTATAATGGGCCATATATTATGACTTGATAAAACTAATCTTAAGGCACACTTAATTCCTATTTACATAATATGTTCAAGGTTACCTCAATTTTTGATGATGGCCAAAAATTCGGGCTTAGGGTCGAAAGGCCTTCTTGCTCCAATTACCTTTATCCATTGTTTTCTTTAATGTTACATTGGATTTTAATTTTCATAGACATTTATAACTTTTTCAGATGTTATGGTCCCATAAAAATTAGTTTATGTTTGGACTTTACTAGTCTAAGTACAAAAAAACCATTGGGCAAAAATAGTGTGGTCCAAAGATTAAACCTTCCACATTATGTAATTGTGACACTTATGGCCTTTTTCCGTTTATTTGCATATCATATTTTCAAAATATACTTCAATAATAATTTGTGCTTCCAAGTTACCTATTTTATGCTCTTAACTTTAAGTGGGGCTATTTCAAATGATATTCTTCATCATAAATATGAAGCTTGATGTTAAGGATGATCATAAGGTATATCAAAACTACTAAATGATGGCATGCTCAAGTCATATCATACATATATGTTTATGATCACAAAATTGAATTATATAATGATGATCATACTAAAAGATGACATGCAAATACTTAGAGTGTAACATCTTATGATGATGATCATGCTGCACATGGCATGCAACATATGAAGCTAAAAATGAAGAACATCCATGTCATTTCACCTTTCTCAGACCACGACCATCAAGATACATATCATGATGATGGTGATGAATTCATGGTTGTGGGAGCCTCTTAGCCATCCCCTATGGGAATGAAAATGGCGATGTTAAAACTTTTATTGATCAAAGATAGCATCTTTTTAAATATGCATAATGAAATGAATGGTTTGTATCATCTTGAGGTTATAATGCTTCAATCTCCAAGTCTACCACATATGAACATAAAGAAAAAGGCATACATGTATCAAAATGACAAAGAAGAACATTCCTAGAACACTTTTTAACATAACATCTTTATGTGACTACCACTTAACATCAATGTTGAGAAAGTAAGGTGAAGTGATGATCCAAATTCAAATTCATCAAAGTTGAGAAAGTAACATAGCATCTTTATGTGACTACCACTTATATATGCATGCACGGCCTAAATGGTCAAGTGATGATCCAAATTCATCTTTCATGTCTTATCAAAGTATTATTATAAGTGTATTTGATGATTCCACTCAAACAAAGTAGACATACATAATAACTTTCAACATGCAAACATTCTTTTCTTCAACAAAGTTTAGAAATTTTCATTTTAGTTTGATGCATAATCCAATAATTAAGGGTGAGCATACAAAACTTGATTTCAATTTTTCTTGAAGAAACTAGGAAGAATACTTGCCTTGGAGTACTTGAATCTTACACTAAATGGTGAATGATTTCTTCTTGGATATCTAGCTTGAAGGTCTCGGCCTTGAAGGCCAAAATGAGGAAAAGAATTAGTTTTGCTAGAGGAAAGAGGAGTATAAATGTTCTAAGGTTAATCTAGGTGAACTACCTTGAATTAGCTTGAGATTCTTCACTTGTTGAGTTTGAAGAATGTCTCTTACACCCTTGTCGAAGGTCACGGATGAAGGCCTTGAAGATGTGGTTATATACACATTTGACTCTTACTCAAAGATGGGAGGTTTCTATCTTGTTCTTGTGTGGATGACTATGGTTTGTAGTGCAAGGGAGTGGAGAGAGTTTTGATCTTTGGAAAGAAAGAACAAGTGAAGAATAGTGTGTATGAAGAGAACTAGGATATTAAAGTGGGAATGAATGGAGAGTGGTTTTGCAAAATGAGAGATTTCTCTTCCTTGAGTCATGTCTTGGCTGAAACTTATTGGGTGGTAGGGCAATGATGAAGCTTTTTGTAGTAGGAAAATAGAAAAGAGAATTTTGCATGCAATCTTATTGGGTATGTGTTTCACTTTGTGTAAGAATGGAGATGAGTTAAAGGTAATAATAAAAATGAATGTTTTGGCTTTGTCTTTTCTACTTGGCCAAAATTTGGGTGATTGAAGGGCATAATTGGATTTTCTTAGGTTGGAGTAATAGTGAAGGAAGAAGGAAGTTGCATGAATCTTTAGTGGGTATTCTTCTTACATATTGTAAGAATGGAATGATGGAGGGAAAGAATAGATAAAATGAAGATTCAACAATTTTGGAGAAAAAGAAAATAGGGTAGCCGGTTGGGTGGGTGAAGGAAGAAAGTTATTTGCATGCACTAGGATAGGTTGGTTGTCTTACATTTTGTAAGGCTTGTAATGATTACACTATTTATAAAAATATGGAAGAAAAGAGTTTCCATATCTTACTTCCTTCACTTGGCCGAAATTTACTACATGATGGGAAAGTCATGATTTCTTGCCATGCATGGTAGGGGATTTGTGAATGGTCTTACATGTTGTTTAATTTGAAGTGATTGATCTTTAAATTATAATAAAAGAATTAGAGATAAATATATTAAAAGAATTTTAAGTTTTGTCCCCTTACTGGGCCGAAATCTAGGGGGTGGAAGGGTATGATTATCATTCTTGGTTAGTAAATCGATGGAAAGGGTAAATTTGATTTGCATGTAGTTTGATTGGTAGCCATTCTTACATGGTGTAAGAGTAGTATGATGAAAAAGAAAACCAAAGAAAGGAAATAAAATGAGTAGTAAGGGGGTTATAAGGCATGCATGTCTAAATTGTGGAGATAACAATATTGTGTAAGACAAGTTGGTCTTGTATGGGGGTGGACGGGTTGGGAAAGAAAATAGTGAGGTAGAATTTACCACTTTATGTTGCCTTATTTCTTCATGGTTATTTTTATTTTCCCTTTATTTAATTCCTAACTAAAAGTTGTACCACTCACTTATGTACGTTATTGGTTAGTCTTGCACCTATTGAATTAATTCTTAGTAGTTCCTAGATTTAATTTAGGTAACCAATTCATATTAACCCAAGTGCTGTACATTAACCACTCATAATTTCTGTTATGGTTTCCCTTTGTCTTCTTTATCTCGTAGTTCAGAGATGCGGGTTGTAACACGCTGGCCGTGTGTTTATGCGTACAAAGGAGGTGCAGCCGGTTATAACATGAATAGAGTGGTAGGGTTATATTTTTAGTTATGGGTGGATATATTTATATATATGCATAGATAATTTACTAGGATAGTTAGGAATTTTATATAAAATGTATCACTTAATATGTATCTTTATCCCACCTTTTTCTATTCTCATCAAATACTACTTGGTGACTTTTATCTATGTCTAACACCTATTTCATTTTTCTATTATATTAGTTTCCTTTATTTTTCTTCTTCTTTATTAATTTATTATTATTTTTTATACTCAAAGGGCGGGATGTAACAAGCATCTCCGTCTTTGTTGAATCCATGTGAAAGCCGAAAGGATGGTGAAAAAAGGGATAAAATCCAGTAGGAAATAAATACAACTAAATAGCGGCGGGAAGCGACAACAATGCAAGATTAAAATACTGAATAAAACCAAAGCAGAGAGACAACAATGTAGAGAAACTGGATCAATCATTAAAATGTTGAACTCCATGCTGTGTCGATATGATTGCCGCCGGCAGGAAGAAATTGCTGCTCATGATGCCATATTTTTTAAATCAAAGGAAGTTTTATTAGCATAAGCCCTCATTTATGGTGGAGGAAAACCTTATTACAAAGCATGAAAGTATGGCGATAGTAGCAGTAAATGATTATCAATATCCAAATGATATATGATATGCCGCATTAAAACCTTGCCAAGTAAGACCACCCTTGTGGATAAAACCTTGGTGAAGGAAAAAGCGTACATATTTATATAAATGGAGTGTTGATATGCGCTACCGCGTAAAATGAAAGAAAGTACAATCCAAAAATAATACATTGGTAATAAAGGAAATGTAAGCCATGAAGAATCCCACGCTTGATGTTTATCTCTCGTCCCGGCAAAAAAAGCAGCGACTTCGGCCGATGCAGACGAATATGAGCCGTGATCTCATCCATGCACAAGATAAAGAAACCGCGGAGTGAAACAGACAAATGAGACATAGAAAAATGTTTACGACGAATCGAAAGCAGACCATACCCGATCTGCCTGCACCAACTAAGGCACAGGCAGAGATTGCGAAGTAGTGCCAATCCATATGGAAGACTTGAAACTTAAGGAACCCGCAAATGTGCCGAGGAGAGGTCCAAAGTGATGGTACCACGAGCAAGTGATGGAAGAGTGTGACGCGAGTAGGACCGTGTCTGAGGAAACATCATTGCATGCTGTGCTAGGTAGTGTGCCGCCATATTGGCCTCTCTATAGACATGAACAAATTCCAGACAATGATGATGCAGTAATGTCCGTAATAGTCTAAGATGATAGTTACCAAATATGGACTGTGGTTGTCGCAGGCGTGAAATCATTTGGGCACAGTCAGATTCTAAAATAATAGAACGATAAAGTGGAAGAAAGTATAGCAGACCAAACAATGCTGCCTGAATCTCCGCTGGAAGTGGTGTACAGTGAGGGAGACGAAACGAAATCACTCCCACACAGCTACCGAACTGATCACACAAAATCGCCCCACCTGAGGCGTAGTACCTGCCAACTGATGCATCAATATTCAACTTTAGCCTACCAGAGGGTGGAGTTTGCCATCGGACTATTTGTAGACGTGGGGACTGAATTCATGGAATCCAGGAGAGACGAAGTGTGGGACCCGCCGCAATCTTTGAGCCTTGTATAGATTTGACCCACATCTCAATATCATAATGTATAGAAGCCCGAATTGCAGATGGAGTAAATGAAGTCGATTCACCATATACTAACGTTGCATAGGTTCGCGATATATTAAAGACAACAATAGCCGGAATGACGATCTTTAAAATCCCAAATAGTGTCGAAAACGTAGATCGATACCACCAAGATAACAAGTATTGACGAAGGTGTAGTGAAACGGGTGATATACCATGCAATTTAGTGGCGAAGAAATCCCAAATGGTACGAATGTCGCTGCAGTAGAGAAAAACATGATCTACCGAGGCCGAATGTTGTTTACAGAAAGGACATTGAGTAGGTTGAGCTGTAGAGTACCGGCCAATATAATCCTCAAATGGCAAAGCCGAATGGAAAATGCGCCATAAGAATAATTTTGTGGGCGAGGAATGATGTTTGAACCAAATGAATTTAGCAGAGAGCAGTGTGGGCTTTGAGACACGGCAAACGTCATAAGCAGATTTCAAAGAAAACTCCCTAGAAGCCGTGGGTTTCCATGTAAGATGAGATCCTGAGCCTTCTGTCTGAGTAATGCAGGTAGCATAGATTCTACAAATGAGCTTCCAAACCGGCGAATCCGATAGGCGAGGGCGGTAATCACCTTTGCTGCCATATTTAATATGCATGTACTTACTCCATAGTGTATCCTGCTGCTGATATGACCACCAAATTCGACAGTGATAAGCCGTTTGTAAATTGTTGAGAGCCCGGAGGCCCAAGCCGCCTTCTTCAATTGGCAAAGTAATTGTGGACCATGCTACCCAATGGTGTCTATTACCCCAATAAAATGATGCCATCTTCCTTTCAATGACTTTGATAACTGACTTTGGTAACCTACTGCAAAAATATGAAGTGGAAGGGCCAAAATCACTGAGCGTAGTAGCACTAAGCGTCCTTCCGAGGAAAGAAGACGAGAGTGCCATCCCTGAATGCGATCATCGATATGCTGCAGTAGGGATGTACAATATCTGGATCGATTAATACCCTTATGCAAATATGAACCAAGATACCGAAATGGCAGAGCAGTACACCGCATGCCTAAGATTGTTTCAAAAGAGCGACGCTGGTGAACCGGAGTGCTTGCAGAGGGAATAAAACTGCTTTTATGAAAATTAAATTTTTGCCCTGATGCTGTTTCATACAAAGTTAAGAAAGAGTGAAATCGTCGTAAATTGCGTTGTGTACCCGTCAGAAAAATAAGTAAATCATCCGCATATGCTAAATGGGTAATAGCAAATGGAATACAGCCTAGGCAAGAAGGCTGTAGAGCACCTGAGTCGACCAAAGATTTGAAGCCCCTGCTAAATCCCTCAGAAGATAGAATGAAAAGCAAAGGGGACAATGGGTCACCCTGCTTGACACCTCTGTACGGCCTGAAAGAAGCTGAAGGTTGGCCATTGATCAAAACCGATAGTGTAGTAGCGCGCAAGTGGTTGAGGATTATTCGAATAAAGAAATTGGAGAAACCAAACTGCCGTAACAACAATTCCAGATACTCTCAGCTAACGCGATCAAAAGCTTTCATCATGTCCAATTTCAAGCATAATTGAGGTCCACCTTTATCAAGCATATGCACCATCTCACGTGCCATTAGAACTTGGGAGGAAATATCATGGCCAGGCAAGAAACCTTTTTGTTCTGGAGATATCAATTTAGGAAGCAGTTTGCCCAAACGTGTGGCAATAATCCTCGTACAAACTTTACTCAGAAAGTTTGTAAGACAGATAGGGAAAAAATCACTGAAAGTTTGAGGAGACTGTGTCTCTGGTATCGAAGTAATCAATGCACTAGCCATTACAGAGGGTTGCAGTACACCAAGAAAAAACTCCTTCACAGCTTTAACTACATCAGAATGTATAACTGGCCAACAAGATCAGTAAAACGTACCATGAAATCCATCTGGCCCTGCTGCACTCTGGGGATCTAAATGCCATACTGCTTCCTTGACCTCTGCTGCCATAGGTAACTGCGTAAGCACAATATTATCTTCCGCCGTTATCATACAAGGGATATATAATAGGATTGATGAATGATTATGTGTTGCCTCTCGAGCAAACAAGGTGGTGTAGAACGAGACGGCTTCTGTCATAATGTCTGCCGACGTCGTATGCAGTGTGCTAGTGGAGGAACGAATTTGTTGTACGCGGAGGTTTGTTCGCCGCCCTTTGACAATAGAATGAAAATATCGTGTATTTGCGTCGCCCTCTTTGAGCCATTTTACCCTCGCTTTGTACTTCCAGAAATGTAGTTCATAAGTAGATGCCCGTAGATATTCTACTTTGGCACGATGATATGCCTCACGATTCTCGTCGTTAGGGTCAGCATCCCAACTAGCCTCAGCATTATTAAGATGAGATTCCGCGTGCATGAGGTTGTTAAAAATATTACCAAAAATTTCTTTATTCCACCGCTGAATGTCCCGTTTCAGTGAAAATAACTTCGAATAAAAACCATACATACCTCCTGTAGTCAGATATGACAACCATGCATTCTGCATATAAGAGTGAAAATCTGAATGAAGTAGCCAGGAGTCCAAGAAACGGAAAGAGCGACGGCCACTTGCCGTATTGAGTCGACATGCAAATAGTAACGGCGTGTGATCCGAGGCAACCTGTGGTAGATGTGTTAACTGCATGTCTTCAAACACATCTTGGAAAGAGGAGTTAACAAATAAGCAATCTAATATGCGACAAACTCGGCCTAGGCCCCTGCCATCTGCCCAAGTAAATCTGGGTCCCTGATATGGTGGTGCCATAAGAGAACAAAGCTCTATACAGTCATTAAAATCCTGTAATATAGTCAGAGGAGGATGTGATCGTCCCCTATGATCCTCAAGCGTACGAAAAGTATTAAAATCTCCTCCAATTAACCAGGGAAGAGTGGAAGACCTTGCAAAGTCACATAAAGAATGCCAAACAACACGACGTAATGATGACGTGTGCTTTGCATACACAACTGATAAAACGAACGTGAGTCGGAGCGGTTGAAAGAGCAATGTGAAATGTACTACATGATCTTGATCCTGCGTAGCAAGCAAAAGAAACTCTGAATCACGTCAGAAAAACCAAACAAAAAAGATCCTATCTATGACAGGAGACTCTCCCAAACCAAACAACAAAGATAACGGAAAGTACAAAGGAAATGCAAAATCTTAGACAATAATAAGTTATAAATTGACAAAGTACATGCAAGATAGGCTAGTCCAAGTCACTGGCTGATGACTCTAGGCTCGACAGCAGGAGGCAATAGTAATGTCAGAGAAGTGGCGAAAATCATGATGTACCTTAGAGAATCAAACATGGAAAATGTTATGAATGTGAACAGACAAAATAATCCGGGATCAAAGTTTATGAAAAGTATCAATAGAGTACCCAGGTTACCCATAGACAACCTAGCTACGGGAAACAAGTATAGCATGCCAGTCCAGCACTCATCAAGTAGTGCGCAACCTTCGATGTACTCAAGAGAACGTAAAGTGGACCTCAGCCAGGGCAAGAAATAGTGCATCAGGCTACGAAAAAATGGGAAGTATATAGAAGACAAGCATAGCGGAAAATGTACCTGATCGCCTGCATCATTTCGGCGCAGACAGGACAAAAGATAACCGCTAGCATTCATGAAAGGCTACAATCGGACTTATGGTGTATGAATATCCATCTTTAAGCCACCACTGGCCATCGGGGGTAACTCTGAATTATTGCTATAAATGGACAATTGTGTCCGCATAAGTCCATGTTGCGATAGAAAGTGTGCTACAGAATTACCCTCGCGGGGTATGTATGATAGCGTGACCCTTAAATGAGTGATGAAATATTGCAGATGTGCACAATCCGTACCTAGTCGACAGAGTGTGGTTGGACTCTGTAGTAAAGTTAATAAAGGCTGACAATCTATCTCAACATAGAAATTAGTGTACCTAGCTGTTGTAAAGAATATAAGGGAGAAAAGCATCGCTTGCAACTCTGCGTGCAATGGAGGTAACATCGGGAGAGGGAAAAAATGGCCTGGACTAGCTGACTGTTCTCATTACGTAGGACCGCCCCTCCTGTCGCCCCTCCGCAGCCTGCGGCAGCATCAATGTTAATCGATGTTCTGTGTGTTGTTCATGAATTCTTCCTAGGAGTTCCTCCTTTATAGGTTATGTCTTCTTCTCTCATCACGTTGATACCAAAAAAAGATACCCCAGTAACTTATGCAGATTATAGGCCAATTTGTCTTTCAAATTTTATAAGTAAAGTAGTTACAAGGGTGATTGCAACTCGTTTGTTCTACAATACTTCCGAGACTAATTTCAAAGGAGAAAATTGGGTTCTTAAAGGGTCATGACATTAGTGAGCATGACTTAATGGCCAATGAAATGGTACACATGCTTGATAGGAAGACACGTGGAGCGAATGTCATGAGCAAATTGGATATGGAAAAAGCTTTTGACTAGGTTAATTGTTATTATCTGGAGAAAATAATTCAATGTTTTGGATTTAATAATCGCTTCATTCGGATGTTGATGAATAATATGCGGTCCTCCAAGCTTTCGGTGATGGTTAATGGTGCTTCATATGGTTTCTTTTCTCCTACGAGTGGGGTAAAACAAGGTGATCCACTTTCACCTTTGCTATTTATTTTGACCTCAGAAGGTTTTACTAGAGGCCTTAAGCATCTATTCCAGATTGGATCATTGCATGGTTTTTCTTCTGGACGGGTGCCTGCTGTTTCTCACTTGGATTATGCGGATGATTTGCTGATTTTTCTTAATGGATCAACCCATATTCTAAGGACATTTCAAAAGTTCCTGACATCATATCAGAATGCATCAGGCCAATTAGTAAATTACAGTAAAAGTCATTTTGTCACAAGTACATACGTTTCTCCTCACGCATTATCTGCTATAGGTAGCATCCTTGGTATGCAACCATCTTCATTGCCTATCAAATATCTTGGATCTTATCTGTATAGAAGGATCAATCGAGCCTCTTACTGTACTTCTCTCCTACAGCATTTTGATGCTAGCTTAACGGGCTGGGCGAGACATTTATTAACCTCAGGAGGAAGACTGACGTTGTTCAAATCGGTTTTAGCAGCTATCCCTTTGCATATCATGGCTGCAGCGAGACTACCTAAAAGTGTATTGACTGTACTTAGCAAGAAAATGTCTCATTTTCTTTGGGACGTCCGCTATCGTTGGATGTCTTGGAATTCAGTTTGTCTTCCAGAAATAGTGGGTGGACTGGGACTCAAAAGTCTACCTCTGATACAGAAGGCATATGACTGTAAATTATGGTGGCACTATCATACTCAGGAAACCGTTTGGTATGTTTATATGAGAAACCGTTATGGGATTTGATCGGACTTCAACCCAAGATTATATGATTTGCCTCGGTGGAAACACATTTGTTCTATACACTCAATCTGTTTGAATATCGTGAGTGGAGTAAAGGATCTAATCTGGCTTTCATCTTCAGGAGGTAACTTTACTATTTGACAAGCATATGACGACATTCAACTTTCTCGAGCGACATTGTTATCCCATAAATATATTTGGTGGAAACGGTTGCCATCGCCTGCTAGTATATTCATATGGCATTTATACTATCGTGCACTTTCATTTGAAGACAATTTAATCCAATTTACAAATATTTTTCCCACTATATGTCCATTTTGTAAGATGGCCTCATCTACTATGGATCATGTTTTTCTTCGATGTTATCTTGTACAAGATGTATGGCAAAGATTTTCATGGATAGTGGATGGCCATGTGCGTTTTGAGGACAACATTCGAATGCATCTATTAAAATGGTGGTTAACTTCAACATCTCGCTCAATCATTGGACATTTTCGAGTAGTTGCTCCAATCATGATTTTTTAGACAATATGGAAGGTTTACACCAATACCATCTTTGGTTCGATCGATGTGAATCCTTCCCATATTTTTCCCATGCCGCGTCGTTTATACTATGAATGGTCACATTCACTATCAAACACAAAACTGGCGGCTAATATTCCACTCCTCATCTCCAATGGACTCACTCCTCATTTGCGGGTAAAACTGGTGAACATCTTAAAATGGGAACTCCCTCCATCTGGGAAATTAAAACTCAATGTGGGCGCTTCTGCGGGAAGATCCAATGCTACAGCTGGGGCAATTTTGCGAAATAGTGCAGGAAAAATGGTTGCAGCAATATCGTACACTCTCCCTCGCCTTCCTCCTATAGGGGCAGAAATACAGGCAATACTATATAGCCTAATATATTTTGGGCTATATCACCGAGGTATTCTAATTGAATCAGACTGTCAATCTGTCACACAGGCGACAGATGCATCACTTTCTTCGTTTCCTGAATTTATACGTTTGCAAATCTTCATGAGCCTAACAGGAAACAGTATTTGATACCGCAAGAGGTGAATATGGTTGCACACTATTTAGCACAGCATGCACGTATATCTCCGTCGACTAAAATATATACATTTGAGGCATCGCTCCCTTCGACTGCACGTGGATTTTATAAAGCAGATTCCACAACACATGTTTTACGTCAATATTACATGGAAACAGATGCATCGCTTGCTTCAGCTCTTTGTTGCCTTTATCACATTTATACATGCAACTTGGGTATGGTTCTCTCTTATTGCATCTTCCTTATATTTTGCATCTCTTTCTTATATTACATTACCCTGTTGGGTTGGCGCATTACATGAGGTGTTGCCCCAGGGATTCTTTTTCCGCCATTGTTGGGATATCATTTCTATTGATGTTCATAAGGTAGTGCAGGATTATTTTTTGGGCTTTCGTATACCCCGAGCGATGGGCAGCACACTCATCATATTAATTCCCAAAAAAGACTCCCCTATGACATTTGCAGACTTCCGTCCTATCAGCTATCTAATTTTATGTCTAAGGTGCACACAAAAATCTTAACGATGAGACTAACCCGCCTACTCTCTCGTATAATCTCAGTAAAGCAGGCCGAGTTTTGTGCGGTCGCGATATTGAGGAGTATATCCTACTTGCCTAGGAAATGACGCAGCTTGTAGACAAAAAAGTTTGGTGGGTAACGTGATGGTCAAGTTAGATATGATAAAGGCATTTGACCGCGTTAGCTGGGAATTTCTTCAAAAACTGCTGGACAAGATGGGATTTTATGCACACTTCCAGCGTCTCATTTTTAATCATGTCGAAGGTACATATGTGTCTGCCCTTATAAATGGAAAATCTATGTATTCTTTTAGCCCGTTTGGGGAGTTAAATACGGAGATCCGCTTTCGCCCTTGTTATTTATTTTGGCATCCTAGGCATTTTCCTGAGGCCTTAATGCATTAGTCCTATCTGGTGCCTTGGATTTTCAATGGGGAGGATACGCCTGATCACCTCACATCTTGCTTTCGTAGACGACTTATTGTTATTTTTTACTAGTTCTGTTCGTAAGTTGAAGAGCTTTCGCCTTTTCCTGGACTTATACCAAGCGGCTTCAGGGCAGCGTGTCAATTTTCAGAAAAGCCACTTTTTCCCATCTTCATATGTGTCTTCCACTACAACACAACGGTTGGCGCAGGTGTTAGCCATGTCTCCTGTTGTGTTTCCCATTAAATATCTTGGAGTTCATATTTTCAAATGGCATACTTGCCCACAGCACTATTTAGATTTACTGAGTCGGGTCGATACACGTCTTTTAGGTTGGAAAAATAAATTTATGTCCTTCGCATGTAAATTGTTTTTAATTAAGCATGTTCTGAGTGCTTTTCCAGTTTATATTCTAGTTATTTTATCTTTGCCAAAGAGTGCATTGCATGCCCTTCGGTGTTGCATTTGCCATTTTTCTGGGATGATGCTGCTAACCGTGATACGCACCATTGGGTTAAGTGGTAAACTCTCTTCAAACCATGTGAGGAGGGGGATCTCAGTATACGACACATTGGTTTTTTTGTCATTGGCTTATTCGGCTAAAGTATGTGGTCATATCATTAAGCCCATTCTTTATAGGCGCATTCATGAGGTCCAAGTATGGTAGTCGCTTTCAACCCGGATAATTGACTCTCCATGTTGGAAATGAATTTGTGAGATTCATTCTATTTGTATGGAACATGTTGATGGTGTTGCTCCTCATTATGTTTGGCGGCCTACGGATAAGGGTGAATTTACTTTAAAGTCAGCTTATGAGGTACTGCGCCTGCAGGGGTCAAGGTTTTTTCACACCAGTTTATTTGGCACCCGTTGCAATTCCCTATTGTACGTGTCTTCTTATGGAAACTATATCATGGTGCTATTCCGGTCCAAGATAACTCTTGTAAACTAATGATCCCTGGACCCACTTGTTGTCCTTTTTGTCGAGCGGAATCTGCGACGATTGCTCATTTTTTTTATGGATTTTACTTTTACTAGACTGTTATGGTCACAATTTGCCTCTTTACTTGATGCACCTCAGCCGCATAATTATACTTTATGGCCATATCTTTTGGCTTGGTGGACTTCCACCCGCGTTACTATTCTCAGAGTTGTCTTCTTCTAGTTGCACTGGGATGGATTCTATGGAATGCTTGGTGTATGTACACTTCTATTGTATTCGGGTAAGAGGCATGGTCTTATCACAAATTGTATGAAATGGTCCGCTGCCAACTCTATTTTTGTTGTGCTGCGCAGGTTGGCACCAAGCATGCTTCTCTTGATCTTCATTTATTTTCGCACGGTCTTTCTCCACGACTCTATAGTCGATGACCACGGGTGGTGCTCTTGTTGGCACCCCCACCTGGTCGACTTAAATTAAATATGGATGCAGCGATTGGCATGGTCTCTGCAGTGGGGGATGTAGTCCTTCGTGATTCAGCATGCACTTTTCGAGAAGCCATAGTATATTATCTTCCGGTTTCCACTCCATTTCAGGCTAAATTGCAGGCGGCTACATCGGCTATGATTTATTTCCTATAGCGCTTTCGCAATATAGATTTGGATGTTGACTCACTTGGAGTTGTGCATTACATTCATACTCATCCTACACGCCTGACTGGTTTCTTACAGTTGGGCAGTGGCACACTTACCCATGTTCCACGGCAGGCAAATATGGTAGTGCATATGCTGGCTTGTTATGGGCAGCTTCATTCTTGCTTCAATGCATTTTGGAGATATGATGATTTGCCCTCTCTCATTAAAGCTTCATTACATACCGATGGAGCTACTTCTTATCTACATTCATAAAGGCCACTTATGTCATCTACGGCTGTAGTACTTGGATAGTTACCTGTGTCGTTATATGACACAGGCAACCCAAGTAATGTCATACTCTCTCCTTGCATCTTCTTATTATTTTCCTTTACTACAGCGGCGGACCATGGCTTTCTTGAGCTGGTTGTTGCCTGTGTCCTCGGATATAGGCAACATGGGTATTTGCCTTTCCCATTTAGGCTTACATCTCTGCTTATTTCCTATACTTTTATTGCTGTTCACCCTTCCACTCTGTGTTTCATGCATGGTTTACTGGTGGCTGACATAGTGGCGGAGTTCACACTGCTGGATCGTTGACCATACTCATTTCTACATTCTCACTACATTAGGTTATCTTTGGCGCACTGGTGATGCCTACTGTCTGACTAACTCTCTTACACACATTATTGGTTTTGCTTTGATTCTTGTTGGACAGCACTTCCTCAGGGCTTCCTACGCCTATTACGATTCTCATTTTTCTTTGTGCCCTACATATATTATGCTCTTTTGGCCTTCGTATAAATATATATGCTTTTTCCTTCACCAAGTTTTTTCCACAAGGGTGGTTTTACTTGGTAAGGTTTCAATACGGCATATCATATACGACTTGCAATTGGCACTATTCTGATCTTTGCATTGGCTTTTTTCATTTGATGATGAGATTTTGTACTATGGTATTCCTCCGCCGTAAGTGAGGCTACCTAATAAAATTTACTTCTGTAGCGCCCCGACCCGGACAGCGAAATCCGAACCGGTACACCCGTCGTAGCTTACTGAGAAGACTACAAGACGTCTCATCTCTCGTATGCACATCAGCAATGACGTAAGAGAAACAAGTGCGGAAACACATATATCTAATAAATCTCCACAATCATTTCCATGTATCCAATGATAATAAAATCTCAAAATACAGAACAAACTAATCCTCAAGTATATACAAGAATTGGAATTAATAATAACTTTCTCAACTAGCTCCCACAATGTCTCTATGCGTCCCATTCAGCCCACTCGCCGTCATCCTCAATAAAGATCATATCGTACTCGGGTTCTCCTGTAACACAAAGGCAGTACCCTTAGCGAAAAACGCTAGCAAGTAACCCGCTTATAAGACATACGGGATCAACACATGGCAAGACATGAGTAATATATAATTCAAGGGAATTGTGGGGCACATGTCTTGTAACTTTCAAATATAAAAACAAATAACGTAATCAAGCAAGTACAGCAGTTTGCACGCAAATAACAATTCATTGGCAATCAATTAACACTCACATTCATACCACATTGACTCTCGTGATGCATGTCAAAATATGCACTACACTACACAGTCACAAATGCATGAGCCATTTCTTTTCAAATCAGTGCAATGCATGTCACAATGTCCGGTCTCGTAACTCGTAACCCTGTAACGCACCCCGGCTTATATTTCCATCCCGATTAACGTTACAGGCTCGTTATGCTCTGTGATGCACCTCGGCTTATATTTCCATCCCGATTAACATCACAGACTCGTAAAACTCTGCAATGCACCTCGGCTTATATTTCCATCCCGATTAACATTGCAGAGGACTTTATACCCTGTAACGCACCCCGGCTTATATTTCCATCCCGGTTAACGTTACAGTCTTTTGTGCCCTGCAATGCACCCCGGCTTAAATTTCCATCCCGGTTAACATTGCAGGTCACCTTCGCAAATCTGTGCCGAAGCACCTTTCTTTTCAAATCAATATACAAATGCAAGTGCCATGATGCAAGACTCCTCGTTTCAATCACCTTTCTCGTTCTCGTATGCAATTCACATTCACATAAGTAGTTCATGTACACATGCGCAAGTTTAAGCAACACACAAGCTTTCGCTAATTTACACACCATAACTTAAGCTTCAACCATCTCGTCCACACTTATTCCTGATTCTAAGGTTCACAACCTAAGGCAAGTGTCCCTGACCATCCTTCATTGAACTCTCAAACACCTCGTACGCTCATCTCCTAACCCTCCTAGTCATCCAAGTTGAACTCCGATTTGAATACCTTTCAAATTCTCCAAACTTGATTCACCATCTTAAGTCATGTTCCCAAGACTTAGACTAGTCATAATCAGGTCCTAAGAAGTCCCTAAGGTCACCCAAAGGATCCCCTAGCTTCCCTTTTTCTTCCCTTACTTTCTCACCCTCACGTCATACCCTCACTCATACCCTCACGTCATACCCTCACGTCATACCCTTACTCTGGACTACGTCGATCGATCGACGTGCATCTGAGGCACGTCGATCTCTCACCCCTTCCACGTCGATCGATCGACGTGCATCTGAGGCACGTCGATCTCTCACCTGCTATACGTCGATCGATCGACGTCATAAATTTTCAGAATCTTCATCCTGCGATTTCTGCAAAATCTGCAGATCTATATCCCCTTCGTTTTCCAACGTTCTTCCCACCAATCCAAGCCTAATCTTCCCTATCAATCCATTCTTAATCTTCTCAAACCAGATCCTTCACACACACGTCAATGATTCAATCCTAAAACTCGAATCTTTCATCAAATCAACCCCAAAAACCTAACCTTTTCACTCATCCCTCCCTTCAACCGCCATCACCAAGCAAATGGGATTCAAGGGATGGGGATTCACATGATCACACATAAACCATGAACAACAAACAAGATTTCAACATATAATGGCCAAAATCGTCAACACCAAACACATAAATCATATACAAAAAATCACGGAAAGAAACTACTGCATGGTGATCCATTTAATATCAAAAGTAGGCCTTTTTCTTTCACAAATCGTAGGAACTTATAAGAAAGTTACTTGCCTGTGATTACCCGAAGACGGATTGAAGAACGGTTGAGAATCGGATTGGTTCCTGGAGGAAGTTTCTCTCTAGGGTTGAAGAGATTCAGAAATCGCTTATGGGGAGGGAAGAGGCTGCGTCGTGTGTATAATGGGGAGAGGAAACTGACGTTGTCAGTTTGATAAGGATTTAGGGTAGAGTTTGGTGTTTCTAAATTATATCCATTTTCTGTTTTACCTTAAAAGATAATCTCCTAATATTTAATTCAACTTAAATGCTAATTAATTCCGATAATTAAAATCCTCAATTAATCCCTATTAATCCTATTACTTAATTCGTAATTAATTATGGTTGACCGTCATTATTCTCATTAAATTCTTTCTTTGCCTCTTAATTATCCTACGGAGGGTGCGGGGCATAACATTCCACCCCCCTTATAAAAAGTTTCGTCCTCGAAACTGGCGTACCTTATTAGAAGAGGTGTGGATACAGCTCTTTCATTTGATCCTCAAGCTTCCACGTGGCTTCGCGCTCCGTATGGTTACTCCACTGAACTTTTACATACGGAATGACGCGTCGGCGTAGGACTTGATCTTTCCTATCCACGATCTTTATTGGACGTTCTTCGTAAGTGATGTCCTCTTTCACATCCAAGGGTTGAGCTTCAAGGACATGGCTCGGGTCCGGTACGTATTTCCGTAGTTGAGATACGTGAAATACGTTATGGACTTGTGACAAGCTAGGAGGTAAGGCGAGTCTGTATGCTCTTTCACCAACTTTACCAAGAACTTCGTAAGGACCAATATATCTAGGGCTCAACTTGCCCTTCACTCCGAATCTTGCGACTCCTTTGGTGGGTGAAACTCGTAGGTAAACCTTATCGCCTTCCTCAAACTCCAACGGTCGTCTCTTGGTGTCAGCCCAACTTCTACTGCGATCTTGAGCCACCTTAAGTTTCTCTCTTATCGCTTTGACCTTTTCGACTGTTTGCTCAACCAACTCAGGTGCAGTGATTGTCCTTTCACCAACTTCATCCCAACAAACCGGGGATCTGCACTTATGCCCGTATAACGCTTCGAATGGCGCCATGCCAATTGCACTGTGATAGCTGTTATTATAGGAGAACTCCATTAGCTTCAACATGCTATCCCAGTTTCCTTTAAAGTCCAAGGCGCATGATCTCAACATGTCTTCCAATGTTTGTATGGTCCTCTCGGATTGTCCATCCGTTTGCGGGTGATATGCGGTACTCATCCTCAGCTCGGTACCCATCGCCTTCTGAAATGCTCTCCAGAATTTAGAGGTAAACCTGGGGTCACGGTCCGATACAATGCTAACTGGGACTCCATGTAGACTCACAATGTTATCCACATATATGTTGGAAAGTTTATCATAAGATGTACCATGTGGCATAGCTATAAAGTGAGCCGTCTTCGTCAATCGGTCTACAATTACCCAAATCATCTCGTTTCCATTTCTGGTCTTGGGTAGTCCCATTACGAAATCCATCGTCACGTGCTCCCACTTCCATTCTGGAATCTCTAGTGGCTTCATCAAACCACCAGGTCGTTGATGTTCTGCTTTGACTTATTGGCATACCAAACATCTTTCGACATATGCCGCTATTGACCTCTTCATCCCTATCCACCAATAGTTTCTTTTGAGGTCCTTATACATCTTAGTACTCCCGGGGTGGATAGACATCCTTGAGTTATGCGCTTCCTGAAGCAATTCTGTTCGGAGTTCATCTTTACTTGGCACGCATAACCGGTTTTGAAACCATAGACTTCCATCTTCTCACAACCGGAAGTCCTTCACTGGTCCTGTGGATACTTTGTCGCGGATTTCTTTCAGTGCTGGGTCCTCGTACTGCGCTTCTTTAATTCTGTCTACCAAGTCTGGGCTGATAGATAGCGCTGTAAGGACATTTGCCACTGAGTCCACCAATTCGAGGTCAAATTCTTCGATCTCCCTTTCTAGTGGAGATTGTCTCGCGTGGCTAGACTTTCTACTCAACGCGTCCGCCACTCTGTTGGCCTTACCCGGATGGTAGTTGAAGGTCAGGTCATAGTCCTTGAGTAATTCCAACCATCTCCTTTGTCTCATGTTCAACTCCTTCTGCGTAAATAGATACTTTAAGCTCTTATGATCAGTGAATACTGCACACTTCTCTCCATATAAATAGTGTCTCCAGATCTTAAGAGCAAATACCACAGCTGCGAGTTCCAAGTCATGCGTCGGGTAGTTCTGCTCATAAGGTTTCAATTGTCTTGACGCGTACGAAATGACTCGTTCATTTTGCATCAAGACACACCCTATACACAAAGAGTCAATTCAGGACTTGCATAAGTATATACAATGCATTAAATTGTAATGAGGTACATACCTAGTCCTTTCTTGGACGCATCACTATAAATCACGAATCCGTCGGTGCCGGAGGGTTGTGCCAACACCGGGGCTATGGTCAATCTCTTCTTGAGCTTGGTAAAGCTCTGCTCGCATTCAGCAGTCCATTCGAACTTAGTCTTCTTCTGCGTAAGTCGACTCAATGGTACTGCTATCGTCGAGAATCCCTCAACAAACTTCCTATAGTAGCCTGCCAAGCCTAGGAAGCTTCTGACTTCGGTCACATTGGTGGGTCTTGGCCATTCAGTGATGGCTTCTATCTTCTTAGGGTCCACAGAGATCCCATCTTCCGATATCACGTGACCGAGAAAGGCTACACTCCTTAGCCAAAATTCACACTTGCTGAATTTGGCGTAGAGCTTTTGTTGTCTCAGGATTTGCAACACCACTCTTAAGTGTTCGGCGTGGGCTTGCTCGTCGGGAGAGTAGACTAGGATGTCATCAATGAACACCAGCACAAATTGATCCAACTGCTCTCGAAATACGGTGTTCATCAAGTCCATGAAGGCCGCTGGGGCATTAGTTAATTCAAAAGGCATCACTAAAAATTCATAATATCTAGTCCGAAAAGCGGTCTTAGGGACGTCTCCCGCTTTCACAAGCAACTGATGGTACCCTTGACGAAGGTCGATCTTGGAAAACCATCGAGCTCCTTTCAGTTGGTCAAATAGGTCCTCTATCCTTGGCAGAGGATATTTATTCTTGATGGTGATCTTGTTCAACTCCCGGTAATCGATGCATAACCTCATGCTGCCATCTTTCTTCTTTACAAATAAAACTGGAGCTCCCCAAGGAGATACACTGGGGTGAATCAACTTCTTGTCCAACAACTCCTGAAGTTATCCTTTAAGTTCCCTTAAGTTCAGCTGGAGCCATTCTGTAGGGTGCCTTAGATATAGGCTAGGCTCCTGGTATCAAATTGATCTCAAACTCCACTTCTCTCGATGGCGGAATTCCCGGCAAATCATCCGGAAATACGTCCTTGAACTCATTGATCACCGGAATTTGATCCATAGAAGGAACCTCTTGTTTAGCATCTACGGCGTACACCATATATCCCTCTGCTCCTTTTAGCAAAGCCTTAAAGGCCTTAATCGCCGTTAAGTATACCTTCTTTGAAGCTTTGGTTATCTTGGTATTTCCTTGCACCGTGACGTCATTCATCTCAGAGTCCTTGAGGGTCACTTGCTTGAGCTTACAATCGGTATTGCCATGATTCTCGGTCAGCCAATCCATGCCAAATATTACATCGAAGTCCTTCACTGGGATTGGGACTAAGGTCACTGAGAATAGTTTTCCATCCAACTCCAACTCACATTCTTTGTACTGGTAATGGGATACCAGCACTTGTTTGCCGGCTGCCTGTACTCTAAATGGGTTCTCAAGCCACTCAGGTAAACAGTCGAGTTCTTTGGCGAATCGTTTAGAAACAAAGGAGTGACTAGCCCCACTATCAAACATCACGTTTGCTGGTACTTTGTTAACTAGAATCACACCTAATCAGGGTAACACATAAAGGTTTTCACATAACACATATTCAATCATCAACTTAAAGGACTAAAATTCAGCTTAAGCAACTATTATTTAACTTAGGTCATACCTGTCACCACGTTGGCGTCCTCCTGGACTTCTGCGTCCGTCATGGCGTGGACTCTCGCATTGGGCCTGCCTCTCTGCTGCTGAGCCGGCCCTGCTCCTGCTTGTGGCTTAGGATTCCATTCAGGGCAGTCCTTGATCCTATGGCCTGCCTTTCCACATTTGAAGCACGCACCAGTTATCTTCCAACATTCACCCACGTGTCTCCTTTGGCAGTGTGGGCACTCTGCTGGTGCTTGGCGGTTGGGTTGGTTTGGTTGCGGTGCCCTTTGAATTGGCCCCGCTTGCCCTTTTCTGGGGATCTTGACCCAACGTCCGGGTCTATTACCACTTTGCTCCACCATTGGCCTCTTGCTCGATTCTTCCCGAGCCTCCCTTGGTTGTGACCTGCGCATGTCACTCTCTACGCGATAACAGGCATCTAGCATCTCTTCAAAAGTTTTCAAGCTGGACCCCGCTATAGCTGTCCGAATGCAGGGATTCAATCCTTCCTCAAATTTCAGCATTTTCATTCGGTTGTTTTCCAGTACCATGGGCGTGAATTTGCCCAAGGCATGGAACCTATCTGCGTAGTCAGAAACGGACATCCTTCCTTGCTCAAACTTGTCAAATTGCCTCATTTTCTCCAAAATGGCAGTCTCAGGCACATAATAATCTTTGTAAGCCTTCACAAACTGACTCCACTGGATAGGAGGGGTCATTTTGGGCAGGATGCCGCTCCACCATGCGTTGGCTCTGCCAGCCAGAAATGGCGTGGCTACGTCCACCTTTAGATCTTCAGGCACTTGCACAAGCCTGAAGCACTTTTCTACCTCATCGAGCCAAAACCCAGCCACCTCTGGGTCAGTGGTCCCTTCGAAATTAGGAGCATGCATCTTCCGCATCTCCCCAATGTAATATCTGATGCCTTGCTGGGGAGGTGGTGGCGGTTGTTGTGGTTGTTGCTGCTGCTGAGCAACCCCTTGTGCTATCACTGTGATAGCATCAATCAGTGCTTGGGATACTAGAACTGGAGGTGGTGGTGGGGGAGGGTCATTGTTCCCGTTGCCACCGTTTCCTTGGTCGTCACGTCTAGGAGGCATTTTCTGCAAGATCACGCTTATTAGTATCTAGCAGTTTAGAAATAAATCAGTGCTAGGGATCCATAATGTGTATAAGGCGGAGTTTACGAACTAAAATAATTAACATTTATTGCTTACACTTAATCGCGCTCGTACACACACCCATCCCAATCAAACTTAAATCTAAGATTACCTACTTAGACTTAAAGATCCACTTAAGTGAAAATCATGACTTAAGACTCTACATGTCATAACCTAGGTCTCCGAGGTAGATCTGAAGCCTAGGCTCTGATACCACCTGTAGCGCCCCGACCCGGACAGCGGAATCCGAACCGGTACACCCGTCGTAGCTTACTGAGAAGACTACAAGACGTCTCATCTCTCGTATGCACATCAGCAATGACGTAAGAGAAACAAGTGCGGAAACACATATATCTAATAAATCTCCACAATCATTTCCGTGTATCCAATGATAATAAAATCTCAAAATACAGAACAAACTAATCCTCAAGTATATACAAGAATTGGAATTAATAATAACTTTCTCAACTAGCTCCCACAATGTCTCTATGCGTCCCATTCATCCCACTCGCCGTCATCCTCAATAAAGATCATATCGTACTCGGGTTCTCCTGTAACACAAAGGCAGTACCCTTAGCGAAAAACGCTAGCAAGTAACCCGCTTATAAGACATACGGGATCAACACATGGCAAGACATGAGTAATATATAATTCAAGGGAATTGTGGGGCACATGTCTTGTAACTTTCAAATATAAAAACAAATAACGTAATCAAGCAAGTACAGCAGTTTGCACGCAAATAACAATTCATTGGCAATCAATTAACACTCACATTCATACCACATTGACTCTCGTGATGCATGTCAAAATATGCACTACACTACACAGTCACAAATGCATGAGCCATTTCTTTTCAAATCAGTGCAATGCATGTCACAATGTCTGGTCTCGTAACTCGTAACCCTGTAACGCACCCCGGCTTATATTTCCATCCCGATTAACGTTACAGGCTCGTTATGCTCTGTGATGCACCTCGGCTTATATTTCCATCCCAATTAACATCACAGACTCGTAAAACTCTGCAATGCACCTCGGCTTATATTTCCATCCCGATTAACATTGCAGAGGACTTTATACCCTGTAACGCACCCCGGCTTATATTTCCATCCCGGTTAACGTTACAGTCTTTTGTGCCCTGCAATGCACCCCGGCTTAAATTTCCATCCCGGTTAACATTGCAGGTCACCTTCGCAAATCTGTGCCGAAGCACCTTTCTTTTCAAATCAATATACAAATGCAAGTGCCATGATGCAAGACTCCTCGTTTCAATCACCTTTCTCGTTCTCGTATGCAATTCACATTCACATAAGTAGTTCATGTACACATGCGCAAGTTTAAGCAACACACAAGCTTTCGCTAATTTACACACCATAACTTAAGCTTCAACCATCTCGTCCACACTTATTCCTGATTCTAAGGTTCACAACCTAAGGCAAGTGTCCCTGACCATCCTTCATTGAACTCTCAAACACCTCGTACGCTCATCTCCTAACCCTCCTAGTCATCCAAGTTGAACTCCGATTTGAATACCCTTCAAATTCTCCAAACTTGATTCACCATCTTAAGTCATGTTCCCAAGACTTAGACTAGTCATAATCAGGTCCTAAGAAGTCCCTAAGGTCACCCAAAGGATCCCCTAGCTTCCCTTTTTCTTCCCTTACTTTCTCACCCTCACGTCATACCCTCACTCATACCCTCACGTCATACCCTCACGTCATACCCTCACTCTGGACTACGTCGATCGATCGACGTGCATCTGAGGCACGTCGATCTCTCACCCCTTCCACGTCGATCGATCGACGTGCATCTGAGGCACGTCGATCTCTCACCTGCTATACGTCGATCGATCGACGTCATAAATTTTCAGAATCTTCATCCTGCGATTTCTGCAAAATCTGCAGATCTATATCCCCTTCGTTTTCCAACGTTCTTCCCACCAATCCAAGTCTAATCTTCCCTATCAATCCATTCTTAATCTTCTCAAACCAGATCCTTCACACACACGTCAATGATTCAATCCTAAAACTCGAATCTTTCATCAAATCAACCCCAAAAACCTAACCTTTTCACTCATCCCTCCCTTCAACCGCCATCACCAAGCAAATGGGATTCAAGGGATGGGGATTCACATGATCACACATAAACCATGAACAACAAACAAGATTTCAACATATAATGGCCAAAATCGTCAACACCAAACACATAAATCATATACAAAAAATCACGGAAATAAACTACTGCATGGTGATCCATTTAATATCAAAAGTAGGCCTTTTTCTTTCACAAATCGTAGGAACTTATAAGAAAGTTACTTGCCTGTGATTACCCGAAGACGGATTGAAGAACGGTTGAGAATCGGATTGGTTCCTGGAGGAAGTTTCTCTCTAGGGTTGAAGAGATTCAGAAATCGCTTATGGGGAGGGAAGAGGCTGTGTCGTGTGTATAATGGGGAGAGGAAACTGACGTTGTCAGTTTAATAAGGATTTAGGGTAAAGTTTGGTGTTTCTAAATTATATCCATTTTCTGGTTTACCTTAAAAGATTATCTCCTAATATTTAATTCAACTTAAATGCTAATTAATTCCGATAATTAAAATCCTCAATTAATCCCCATTAATCCTATTACTTAATTCGTAATTAATTACGGTTGACCGTCATTATTCTCATTAAATTCTTTCTTTGCCTCTTAATTATCCTACGGAGGGTGCGGGGCATAACAACTTCGTTCCAAATATATATATACAGACACATATATATGTTTATGATGCATGAAATGGAGATGATATTTCATGTCAATTACGAGATGAAATATGTGCTAATTGGAATTTGTTTTTGATGAAATACGCATGTGTTGGACGAATACATGGGGGCTAAAGAGTGAGGGTTCAAATGGATACAATAATGATGGTTAATTGTGAATTAATATTGTTGGATATAGGGTTTTTGTCGTCGAAAGTAGGGAAAACTAACTTCAAAAAACAGAAATTTTCGTGAATTGAGGGTGGAATATGGTAGGAGATAAGGAGAGAAAAATTCTGGTGGTCGGAGGTCTGGGGCCACACGCGTCGGCTAAAGGTGGTGTGTGGCCACACTTCAGAAGGCGCATGAGGGCGCATCCGAGGTCTGACAGCCGTGATTTTTACAGCTGTATGTTAGGCATGAACTGTACTTGTTGTCTACGAGGTTAGATATGAGAAAAAGTAAGTGGTGCAAAATTAGGGTATAGGGTGAGGGTTAGTGCCGGGGGAATGAAAATAAGGGTTTGGTGGAGGAAAGGGCGCAAGGCGGAGGGAGCTGGGGTGGGAAGGGGTACTGGGCTGAGGGCACAGTAGGGGTGGCCAAGAGGTTGGGGGTTAGGGGTAAGGTGAGTTGGGCAGGAGGTAGGGGAAAAGTGGGTCGAGGGTGATACGTGTAAGTATATGCATGTACATGCACATGTATGGGCATGAGCATGTACGTGTGTATATATACACGTGGGTAGTGATTGGATAAAGTATCGAAAAAGATAATCGTACTCAAAATGGAAATTGGTATGTGATCGGAAATTGTTATCGATAATTGAAAATTGCTTTGAAATTGCATATTTTGAAAGTCACCCTCACAAAGAAAATATATTACGAAGTTGGGTTGGTTACAAACAAATGGGCCATCCGAGCACATATGACTATGATTGAGATAGGCCGCTCGGATACATATGACCGCCAATTGGGCCGTCAAGGCATATATGACTATGAGGAGATAGGCTGTCGTGACACACATGATCATTGGGGAACCAAGTCCGTAAGTCTTGCAATATAAGTCACAAGTAAGGTAAGAACAATGGCCATTGCATTGCATCGGTGAGAATATTGGAAATGGATATCGGATATGGACGGAAATGGAATTGAAAAGTGGATTCGAAATTGTTATCATATCGTTGCATTGCATTATTTTGAAAAGATGCATCATGATTTTTGATTGTGCTAACACTTGTGTGCTTGCGTGTGCTTTAGTTGCTTGATAGGTCAGAAGGGTTAAAAGGTAAACTTTATTTACGAAGAGAAGCATGCTATTTTCTGCCTTGTTATTTATTTACTTTATTTACACTTGCTTCTCCGTGCATGATCCTATGGTAAATATAGTTAGGTTACTTGCTGGACGACGTGTCGATTATACTATGCTATTACATATTTTTGCAGATCCCCAGGATTTTAAGCTAGTTTACATTGAGGACAACGAGGAGTGAGGATACTGAGACTTTGGCTTGAGGATATCTTGAGGGATTTAGTTGAGACTTGACTTTATTCAGACTTAGTATTTCGTTTCTTATTTCGACATTGTAGTACATCGATTTTTGAGACATTGACTTTTATAAATGATTATTTAACTCGAGGTTTAATTTCTATGACTTCCACTGACATCGATCAACGTTATTATGCTGACGTGGAATTGAATGTATTGACACCTTATATTTTTCTTAGTAAAATACAGCGGGTGAGTCGTTTCGAGTACTAGGACTCGAGACGGGTCGCTACAGTTATCTTGGTGAACAGGCTCAATTATTATGAGCAGTTCGAACTGCCCTGGACTCATCATCAGGCCCTACTGTTTTGGACTCAGGATTATAGCTGGCTACAAAGGTTCACTATTTCTCCATTTGTTTCTCAGCATTTTTTTTGCTTTTTCGTGGGATTTGATTGGTGCCTGGAATTTCAAATGTTGACAAGTGGAGTTATTAGTCGAGATCAAGTTGTCGTGAAGCAAATATTTTAACCGATTTCACGCCTACTGGATGATTTGAATGGCCTGTATTTCCCATCATATGCAGAACGGGCTTCTTCCAAGGTTATTTAGTGTTTTCCATAGGGTTTTGTTTTACTGGAAGAACATGGTTATTATGTAGTGAATTGAGGAATTATTATTCATCAACTTAGAATCAATACTCAAGTTTGTGCTCCTTTTGTAGAGGCAGTATACAAACCTCTAATGGCTGAAAGGTTCTAATGGCTACTTTTCTAAAACTACCAACGTTTATAATATGTCAAGTGGTGGATTTGTTTATCCTTATTTAGCCATTGAAACGGTTACTTAAACTAGTATATGATCTGTTTATATTTGTATGTAAGCGTATATCCTATGCGGGATAATGTGTTTTTACATGTGTTTTTCTATGTATTTCTACATCCCTGTCAAGGTGGTTGGTGTATATGTTTCAACCGAATCTGGCCATCAATTTGCGAAATATCCTGTAGAGATTGGTTTAGTTATTGTATTTGCAATCTGATCTCTTGAAGGCACATGTTCAAAACTAATATTCTTGATTTCAAACTTCTCTCTTTTGAAGTATTTGTCAATCTCTACATGCTTTAATTTATCATGCTAGACTGGGTTTTCTACCATACTATTTGTAGGCACATTATAATAATAGATTATGATTGGTGAAGTCATCTTTTGTCCTATCTCTTCAAGCACCCTTTTAAGCCAGTCCTTCACATAATCTCAATATTAATGCCCTAAGCTCAGCCTCAACGCTACTTCTAGCTACCATTGATTGCCTTTTTCTCCTCTACATAGCCAGATTTCCAACAAATAAGTTTCATAACCTGTAGTTAATCTCATATTTGTTTTTGATCCTGCTCAATCAGCATCAGTATAGGATTGAATGTTGTTTTTAGATACCTGAGAACTCTTAGATCTCAGCTTTAAGATGTTCACTAGTAGGATTATGTATAACTTGGCTTATAAGAACTCACTACATAGCATGTATTAGGTCTGATATGAGATAAGTAAATCAATTTTTCTACTGATTTTTGATAACTTAACTTGTCTACAGGTGTTTTATCACACAATTTTCTAGGTTTGTGTCATGGTTCAATTGGTGTAAGTGCAAGCTTACACCGATTCTCCTATAATAAGTCTAGAATATAATTTTTTTTGTTATATATTCATCCCAATTTGGTTCTACCAGCTTATATACATAAAGAATACTTGAGTCTTTCTAAATCCTAAATCTCAATTCATGAGATAATTGTTCTTTCATCAATTTAGTGTCTTGTAAGTCATTTCCTTTAAGAGTAATGTCATCCACATATACAATAAGGAAAGTCAGTGTTTGAGTTTCAGTCAGGCTAAGTGAATAAGGTGCGATCACTTTGACTTTGTTTAAATTTGAACTATATAACAGTCTTACTAAATTTCTTAAACTATGTTATAAAGGATTGGTTCAGTCCATATAAGGACTTCTTAAGTTTACATGTTGGGTTCCTATTTGAGTTGTTACTGAAATATCCATATAGAGCTCTTTTTGTAAGTTCCCATTTTGAATGCATTCTTAACATCTAATTGGAATTGATTCCAACCTACATTGGTAGTGAAAAAATAACGGTCACAGTGTTTAATTTTGCTACTGATTCAAAGATATCTAGACAATCTATCACATAAGCTTGGGTGGATTCCTTTCCCCTAGTCTTATTTTGAATCTTCTAACTATCCCATAAATGTTTTTAATGGCAAATACTGATCTACAATCTACCAGTTTAATCATGTTGATGATAGGTACTAGTTTTCATGTGTTATTCTTTAGAAGAGCTTCCAATTATTTATAACCAGCATTCCACCAATGTGATGCTGCAAAAGCTTCTTGAACATTCTTATGTATAGTGTGATTATCTAAAGACGTAGTGAAGACTTTGAAATGTCGATTTAACTGGACATATGAAAGATAATTATATAATGGATGTTTAGTATATTCTCTTACACCTTTTTAAATGTAATAGGTTTGTCATCTATGATATTTTCTGGTTCATAATGTCATGAGTTAGTTTCATTATCTATATTATGTTGAATACTAGCATCTATAGGTATATTTCTTCTAGTATATACTCTTGTTATAGGAGTATCTGTACTGTGTTGAATACTAGCATCTACATTTACATTTCTTCTAGTATAGACTCTTGTTATGGGTTGACTTATTTTGGAATTGGTTTTAGAAACTCTAGGCACATTCTCAATAGAAGCTTTTTCTATCTTATCTGGTTGATTGTTACCTTCTACTGATGGTCTAACTATATCAATTACACTGCAAAACTGTTTTTATCCAGATCATCATTATTTTTTGCATAAACTTTTTTTGTAAAAAGCATGTCAAGGTAACATCAAAAGTAACAAACAAATTTATAGTTTTAGGACAGTAACATCTATGTCCTTTTTGAGTTCCTGAGTAACCAAGAAATATACATTTATTTGATCTATAATTCAGTTTACCTCTTTGATGTGATGGAATGTGAATAAATAAAATACATCCAAACAACTTAAAAGGTAGAACTGAGAGTAAGTTAGTATGAAGAAAACATTCTAGCATAACTTTTAGGGAAGATTTATTAGACAACACTCTAGATGACATCCTATTTATCAAATAAGTACCTGTAGGCTGTAAGAACAGCTTCTCCCCAATAACATTTAGCTACATTCTTTGAGAACATAAGTGACATGGTTATTTCTGGTAAATGTTTCTACTTTCCTTTCTGCTATTTCATTCTATTGGAGTGTATTCATATATTCTGTGCCATTGTCTAATCTTAATGATTTTACTATAACTCCAAATTGATTTTTTATTAAACTAACAAAGTTTATGAAAAATTTTCCTACTTCTGACTTATGTTTATCAGGTATACTCATGTGATCCTTGTATGATCTTGGGCAAAGTGATAAACCATCTAGAACTGTTTGTATTTGTTACTCTATCAGAACCCCAATTGTTTGAGTGGTATGAGGTTAAATGGTTGTGTTTCATCATATATCTTTGCAGGATAACTAGTTTTAGTTTGCTTAGTCATCGGACACACTTCACATAATGCATTTGTTAGGATTAACATTCATAAATAATCTCATCCTCCTATGCCAGAGCAAATTTTTTCATAGTTGAGCTTTGTACTATTACAAGAATAAATTCAAGCTAATCTATCTTGATTTCTTATTTGTTACTGTTCATCGGTTTATAAAATAAAGAGATCATTTAATTTTCTAGCACTATCAATCATCTTTCACATAGTCGTTTTCCTAAAAATAACACTCAATGGATAAGAACCATGCAAAACAATTGCTATCATGAGTTATTTTATCCTACTGAGATTAAATTGACGTTAAGACCAAGCACATATAGTACATTATATGAAGATAGAAGATTAGTTAACTTAATCATTCCTTTCCCAATGACTTATATCTATGATCCATTAGCTATCTTTGTTGTTTTAGAAGCAGAGAAGGACTCATAGCATAGTGCGACATCCCTATTATTTGTCATGTGATCTAATACTCCAGAATCAATAATACAAGAGTATGACTTACAATGTGATATATTACGTTTACTTGCCATAGTAGCATGTGTAGGTGTTAATTAAATTGTTGACTGTTGTTGTTGGCTCAGCAAATGAAGCAGTGCTCCATTGATGCTGTGTAGGCAATGCTTGTTGTTTAAGTATTAGTCCAGTGTTGTTGTAACTGCAATTGACTTAGCAGTATGAGTTTTCGTGGGTCTCCATGGATTTGTTGGTTGGTCTTGATGGCTTTCCTTCCCCTTGTTTTTCATCTAAGTTATAACACTCTGCTATCAAGTCACCTTGCTTCTTGCAGTATCTACAAAACGTTATGGTTTCATTTTGCCCTAGTGTTCTAGTTTTTCTGAAGACGAGCAGAATGTAAAAAGTTACTCGAAGAGTAGTCTCAGATCCATAAATCTCAGATGGCAGTTTTTCAGCTAACAATGTTGAGCCTTCAGTTGCAAGAGTAGATAATTATTTCACCATATGTTTCATTCTACTCTCTTCGTATCTAATTTCGAAGAATCTTGTTTTTAGGCTTGGAAGGGACTTTGTTCCATTGTGAAGACCTATGAGGAACCTGCAAACTCTTTTAGTCTCAGTAATATTTTTATAGAACTGATCATTAGCTAAGCAATTCCACTGCTGGGTCTCAAAGACATCAATTAGTTGCCAGATTCTAATGAGTTGAGTGTAGTGCTTATTCACAAGCATTCTCCATGTTTAACGTCCTGAAGCTGTGCTTTAATTTCATTTAACTCAGAAGTGTTATCCCTTTTTGAGTACATTTCTTTTGCTGCTGACAAAATTTATGCACTGATGTCAGGAGTCATTGACCCAATGAGCCAATACATTATTATAGAGTTCTATGATTTCTGAACTCAAAATTATGAGTCTATTGAGGTAGGAATGACTACTTCTCTAAACAGATATTCTTCCTTATCTCTCCTAGTAATAACGTTTCAACTGCTCTGCTCTATGAAATGTAGTGTTTCCAGTTAACTTATGATTTGTGATCATAATAGGGGCTCCATCAAAGGAGGGAGTAGAGTTGGCATTAGATCCTGTCCCTGAAGGTTGTTCAAGGATGGAAGTAGTCTCAGCTTCATTAATTTCAGGATATGAAACTTTAAATGTTTTTAGGCAGAAGAGGAAGGAGTAAAAGGATTTGATACCACATAGTGAATTGAGAAATTATTATTCATGGACTTAGAATCAATACAGAAATGTGTCCCTTTTATAAATGCAGTATACAAGCCTCCAACGGCTAGTTTCCTAAAATTGCTACGGCTATAATCTGTCAAGTCGTTGATTTGTTTATCCTTATTTAGCCACTGAAATGTGGCTTAAACTAGTATATAATACAAACATATTTATATGTATACAAGTGTATATTCTATGTGGGATAATATGTGTATTTACATGTGTATTTCCCTATGTATTTCTTCATTATATTTATCATGTGTGTCTATACCATAGATGAGATTTCAATGTTGAAGAGAGGATTCATATTTCCTTCCTTTTTTCTTCTCCCCAGATAAAAATAAGACTTTGGGCTGCTCATGCATCTCTGAAATGTTATGCTTATGGATTCTTGAAGAGAGAAGAAAACCAGCTTCGTGAGGAATTTCAGGCTTTGTTGCCCTTATTTTCAAAAAAATTCATATGTTTTAGGTGTATACTGGTTATTTGTTATGAAGGACTATTTCTGTATATGTTGCGGTGCACACCTTAAAAAAGTGGTCAGCTTTCCTTAGATTCTAGAGAATTGCATAATTGAAAGCTAGCATTTGATCTGTGCTGACCCTTTTGATATTCTTCCTGCTTTTCTTATAGTGGAAACATTTCTTTGAAGGGGTCCAATCTTCGTTAGTATCATGTAAGTTGCAGCCGTGCCTTGAAGAAGCTTGGCCGGTTATCCTACAAGCACGGGTGCTCGATGCTGCCCCACAAAATTTTGTTCCAAATGGAACTCCAGTGGCCAAAAACAGACCTTATCGTTTTCTCTTGGGATTCTGTTTATTAGCTCTATTCCAGGGGTAGGATGTTGGCCGTAATGAACATATGATACCAATATGTTCAGAGTCCAAACTCAGTGAGCTATTCGAAGATACAAATTCATTATGTTCAAAGTTCTACGAAATTGTTTTGCCTGTCATCCAATCTATCACTTTGGAGAGATTTTTTACTGCTGGACTTGTCACTATCGATGCCTGTAGAGAATCCTTATAGGTGAAGAGCTTTGTTGCTTTATATATTTACTAGTTTATTCTTCCTCTTTTCTTTCGGTTAGAGTCTGTAGTTAACAAAGCTCAGAGGTTTTTTTCTCGTGCTCTGTTCCTTGATTTTCTGTTTAACTAGTCAGTTTTCCTTTTTTTCCATTTTCAATCGAGCCACGAACACATTTTTCTTTAACTTTGGAATATGATGGAATAAAGCAAAATGACTTACTAAATTGGCTGTGCTTCTTATATTGTGAAATAGCAGTTGATTGACAAAACTTAACATATGTGTGTATATATAGGTATATATTTATATATGTATGTATATAATGTTGGAGAAAAGTTAGTTGTGGGAGTCGGAAAATTTTGGATGACAAGTGGATTTTGTCAAACACCATACTTTGGGCTTAATTACGATTAGTATTCGTTAATCAAAAACGAAAACTAAAAATTCCTAAATTATCTATGTAACGCGTAGATGAATTTAGGTTGTTGAATCACTCGATTCTGATACCGGGTGAATGAAAAATTAACGCTCAAAGTTGGAGTAACATTGGAAGTTATTTGGCGGTTTCTTCCACTACCAATAACTATTCGGTGGTTATTGCAGTAGTGGGGCGGTTTCTTCCACTACCAATAACTACTCGGTGGTTATTGCAGTAGTGGGGCGGTTTCTTCCAATCTAACGGTACAGATCAAAACTGATTTATCTAACGGTACGCATCCAATCATCTGATAACTTCCAGTAACTTCTTCCTCTCTATAAATTCCTTTCATGTTGAAACGTTTTAGATAGAGATTTCGAAAATCTAAAGGCGTACGCAGCTTCTTCTTCTTCTACTTCTGTTTTCATAAAACGTTTTCTTGCATTCATTGCGTTCGAGAAATCAGAGCACCTTACAGGTTCGTCGAGTTCTTACGTTGCAGTGCCGTTCGTATGAACAGAAGCCGTTGTATCCTGGGAGACGTTTGTTCCATCCGGTTGGGCACAGTATACCGGAGCAATTCGTCTTAAGGACAGAGTCCTTACGCTCGCCTCGGTTTTGTTTGCGTTTTTGTTTTCAGTTTATTCACATGCACACAGTGCACTTTTCTGATTACAGTACTAACATATAAATGGATCTTCTGTTATAACCAATCACCACTTTCAAGGCCTTTTCTCTGATGTGCACCTTATTGGACCACTAATCAATCCATTTGCAACACAAAACTACTGGGAGTGCTACTCATATTTTGCTGCCTATGAACCTTATTTTATGTTCCTTTTAGCTTTCCTGTATAACCTCAAGTTGGTTGATGATTACAGTAAGGGGGTCACCAGAGCCAACCCCTCCCCCTCCCGCTCCCACATCTTCCCGAACTTTTAAGGAAGAAAAATTTATGTATAGTTTCAAACTTCTGATTGTCAAGTGAAAAATATAGAAAATTTATGTCTGTAAATTTCAATATAATAAAACCCCTGTTCATGTCAGCTGCCTACTAAATTAATCAATTATCTTGAGAGACATGTTGGACCATAGCACTAGCAATAAACACCACTAAAGGAAGGGTGAGTATTGGTTAGTTGAAATTACATTATTTAAACCCTTTTCAAAACTTCTCTCAAATCTGATTCAGTAAGATTCTGAATCAGAGTCTGTATTTAAAAAAATTGTTTCTGTTTATGTAAAACTTCAAAACCTTTACAACTTTTCAGAAACAAACTTCAAGATGTTTTATACCTTCTATAAATATTTGAGAGAAATTCAAAGTAGTTTGATCCTTCAAAAAGATAAAAACTTTTATTCTCACAGATTTTGCAAAACAGGCGAGAGAAGTTGTTCAACTTTGATAAGATAGAACTCCTTGTATACTTATCCAAGAGATGTGATCTTTATGTCAAATTAAAGTTTAGAAAGCCTAAAAAGCCCTGACCAGTATCCTAGCCAAATAATATAGAATTACAAAATTTTGAAGACATATCAGTTTTGCTGACTAATTTGAGCAACTAACTTACAACGACTGTTTGACTAACTTTTATTTGCTCAAATCAAGTGATTGTTGTTGAAAATAAAACTTAACAGTATGAAGTCCATTGACACCAAAACTCACAATTTTTCAAAACATTTTTCTGTTTTCCAAGATTTAGAATTTTATGTAGGATCAGCAAGGCACCACTAGAAGTGGGGGGGTGAATAGTGGGTGCGGAAAATGTGGTTTTTAAAATAGTTTTAAACCAAAAACCCAACTTCTGAAAACAGTTTCTGTTTTCAGGACCAGTTTTAAAACGTTTTGAAAACTAGGTTTCAGGTCTTCAAAATTTCTGAAATTTGGGAAGAACTTAGTTTCATATATTATGAGTATCTCCTAAAAATTTCAGATTTAAATTCAACCTCTAACCCCTTGAAAATTCGTTGGTGGTCAGATTGCGCAAATCTGCCAGAAACAGTAGACTGATTTGAAAAATTAATTCCTATCTGTACGTAACTCCAAATGCTCTGAAAATTTAAAGACTAACACCTTATTAGTTTTATTTAAATGGGTTGAAACAGTTTTGAAAAATTCTTTTGGTAAGTTAGTCAAAAACGATCAAAGTCTCAACCTTTGTAAGCCTGAAAATCAGACTGCACTAGTCTCAGAACTTTGGACGTTTGGATGACTTATACTTGTGAAAAAGGGTTGGAACTTTTTCCAAATTAACATTAAGACGTGTGTCTATGATTCTGGAAAGTTTCGTAATTTTTTAAATTCTTTTACTATTTTTACGAACGTGATCAAAAACGATAAACAGTGCTGAAACTAAAAGTAAGTGCTGAAAGTAAATGACACCAAGAATTTTATACTGCTTCGGTTATAAACAACCTACTCCAGTCCTCGAAGACACCTTCTTCGGTTAGCACTAAACACACAATACAAAGTAACACCTTACCATAGGGTTGATGGAGTTACACACCAACTCCAACCCTTTACAAACCTTGTATGAGAATACAATTGACACGAACACCACCACCTCGCAAGTGCAAGATTGATAACACCTTGATCAATCTTTTACAATGATAAAGAATACGTGGTGGACTATATGAAGCCTATTCAAGTATATGAATATGAGTACAATTGGCTTTTAGAGATAAGAAAGAAAGAGAGTGTAGAAAAGAAGGCTAAAACGTTTTTGATCTTTCAAATTTGCAAGGCTTGTTCTTGTTTTTGTTTTGTATACTTCCTTTCCTTTTAACATGTTGGCCGCCCCCCTTGTTGCTCTTCCCCTCTTGAAAATTATATTCTAAGTCCTTAGAAGAGTATATGGCATCATTGTGACATGTCTTTGCTTACTTGGCATCTCCTCATTGGATGATCATTAAGCTCTTGCTTACTTGGCACTCATTGATTGGTTGGATGTTGTCATCACTTGATGACTAGACAAATCTGAGAATAACACTTGAAACATATGCCAAAATAATCATAAAATAGTTACCATAATTCACAAGATCATCACACAAAATTAGCTAGGCAAATAACTCCAAAATACCATGTAAAAATCGGCCATAACACCACTTGCACATGCTGAAATTTCAGCATGTGTAACATTTACATTTCATTCAAAATATTGCCAAGTTTACTTTGATTTAATCCTTGAAATTAATCACCATTTAGTGAAAGACATTCTTGTCATTTTTGGAATAAAAATTTATCATCAACAAGGCCTAGAAATCGGCCATATACATTCCCACACATGCTGAAATTTTCAGCATGTGTGATATTCAAAAATATCACCATTTTAAGTTCATAATTAATTCAAAATACTTCTATACTATCTCCCAATTATCCACATGATTCAAGACAACAAAATATGGCTCATTAGATGAGAATTTCGGCCAGCCATTTGTACACATGCTGAATTTTCAGCATGTGTCACACTTGTGACAAGATTTGAAATGTTACCTTTTGTAGTTCCTTTCTTTAAGTCACCAACATTGTATGCTTCATTCTTGACCAATCAAGTCATCAAAAAGACTCCACATATGCTCCAATTCAGCTGAGCTAGGCGTGTGAATGTGTTGATACATGTGCTGAATTTTATTTTTACAAACTTTGTAAAATAGTGCACATTTAATTATACACACATGGTATATTCCAATCAGCCCTTAATTGAATTTTCTAGAACACTTTGAGATGTATGAAATATGTAAAAATTGTTTAGATACATGTTATATGATATGCCAAAAACGTTCCATGTGTCGTATACGTAGAAAACTGAATTTTCGACGTTTATCGATTACCCGATTTTTCTCTAATGAAATTCCAACTTTTTGCACATGTTATATATATATTATGTTACACATAATATACACAAATTAAACTTTAATATTCAGCACTTAGGCTGATCTTAAAGTGGCGCCTAAACCATGTAACAAAATTAAAATTGGAATCTCCACAATTCGGCCTTAATTTGGGGTGATTTGTGTGTGCCAACATGGAATGATTTTATGGCTGTACATATCATAAAAGCCACGAAATTTGTTTCTATTTTTGAAGTGTAGGGGCTGGCCATCTATTTATGGCAAGTACGTGACACGTTGGCGAAGTTTCGGCATTCGTCCGATACGACAATTTTCGGTTTCTAACATTTTAACGTGTCGTATTAAATTTGTCATCACCATGACTTATATCATATGATATAAGACCAGAATATACTCATAAATATGAGTTAAATACAGTGGTGTGACGTTAATGTATGTACGTAAAATATATAACGTGTCGGTAGTACGTTGGAACATATGTGTATGTGCCTTTTCAAAAAAATCTGAATATATATATATATATATATATATATATATATATATATATATAAATGGCGTGTGTATGTGTGGAGAGGAGAGGGATAACTTTCCTTTCTTCAACTTGTTGCCTTTATGCCTTTTCCAAATATTGCTTCCTTTAATGAACTACTTAGTTTAATTAACTAAGTACTTCACTTAATGAACTAGTTTAGTTCATTAATGGTGGCACCTGAAAATAGTTCAAACACAACAAATGTTTGCCATTTGATGTAAGCTTTAAAGCTTCATGACTCGTTAGTACGACAACATTATATATGAACTATATAAGGTAAGTTTTATGCAATATGTCATGCATTTCTTTGTAACATGTTTAAATCATGTATTTGAAATCACTCAAACCCTTTTTTCTCTACAATCTCCTCCTTTTGGTGATTTTCAAAATAACCTACATTCATGATTTAGATCTTATCTCCCCCCCTTCAATCATGCATAAATTCAAATTTTGAATTTTGAATTTCAAATCCGCTCCCCCTTGATTTATGCAATCAGTTTCTCTCTCCCCCTTAAATCATGCATTCTCTCCTTTTATTTTGGAAAGTCAATCAAAAATGCATGTAAATATGGAAAGACAATCAAATCAAATCAGCAGAAATCATGCCTAATTTAGAACGAAGATTTTCGTAGGTAGCTTGATTTAATGCCTTAGTAAAGATATCCGCTACTTGTGCCTCTGTGCGTACGTGATCTATGATCGCCATTATTTACGTGATCACGAAGAAAATAATAGCGTACTTCTATATGTTTGGCCTTAGAGTGTAGCACGGGGTTCTTAGATAGATTAATTGCACTCATGCTATCACAATATATAGGAATTTTATTGACGGTAATTCCAAAATCAGAAAGTTGTTGTTTTATCAATAGTAATTGTGTGCAACAAAGACTAAGTGCCATGTACTCAGCTTCAGTAGTGGATAAAGCTACATTTGCTTGCTTTTTGGTGAACCATGAAATAAGTGAATTTCCTATAAATTGGCAAGTGTCACTCGTGCTTTTTCTATGTATCTTACATCCACCATAATCAGCGTCTGTGTAGGCATGCAAATTAAAGTCACAATCTTTATCATACCAAATGCCTAAGGTGGGTGTGTGCTTAATATATCGGAATATTCTTTTTACCGCATTATAGTGAGACACCATAGGTTGACTTTGAAAACATGCACACATACATACATTGAACATGATGTCAGGCCTACTAGCAGTAAGATATAGCAAAGAGCCAATCATAGATCTATATAAGGCATTATCAAAATCCTTACCATGTTCATCTTTATCTAATTTAGTAGTAACACTCATAGGGGTGGGGGATGGTTTTAAATTCTCAAAATTGAACTTTTTAATCATATCATTTACATATTTAGCTTGGCTTATGTGAATGCCTTTACTCGTTTGCTTAATCTGCAAGCCAAGAAAATAGTTCAATTCGCCAACCATAGACATTTCAAATTCGGATTTCATGCAATTTTCAAAATCTTCAACAAGTTTATGAGAAGTGGAGCCGAAAATGATATCATCAACGTAAATTTGAACAATAAGTAAATCCGATTTATCTTGTTTCAAAAATAATGTACTATCTATAGTGCCTCTTTTAAAACCATTTTCTAAAAGGAAAGTAGCAAAACGATCATACCATGCTCTAGGTGCTTGCTTTAGTCCGTATAGTGCCTTCTTTAGTTTGTACACGTGATCGGGATGTTTCAAATCTTCAAAACCGGGTGGTTGTTTCACGTATATCTCTTCTTGTATAAATCCATTTAAGAATGCACTTTTCACGTCCATTTGATACAGTTTAAAATATTTCATACAAGCAATGGCAAGTAAAAGTTGTATAGCTTCTAAACGTGCTATAGGTGCAAATGTTTCATCATAATCAATTCCTTCTTCTTGATTATAGCCTTGTGCTACAAGTCTAGCTTTATTTCTAACAACTTTTCCTTCTTCATTCATTTTATTTCTAGACACCCACTTTGTGCTTATTATGGTCTTATCTTGTGGTCGTGGCACTAAATCTCATACGTCATTTCTAACAAATTGATTAAGTTCGTCATGCATAGCATCAATCCAAGAAGAATCACTCAAAGCATCATGCATATTTTTAGGTTCAATTTCGGAAATCATAGCATGAAATTGATTTATTTCTTCCGGATTTATTCTTCTACGTGGACGCACACCATGTGTGATATCACCTATGATGAGATCGTGTGGGTGATCTCTATGCCATCTTGGTTGATTATTTTCTACGTTCTCATGCATTTCTAAGTGATCATGCATTTCTAGTGTATCATGCATATCATGCATATCAAACATGCCATCATCATCATTCAACACGGGTTTCAATTCAAAATCATCATCATATTTTTTATCTTTATCAATCTCACCAAATTCATTAAATTTCACATGAATAGATTCTAGAATTTGTCTAGTGAGAGGATCATAACACCTATATGCTTTTGAATTCACAGAATACCCAACAAAGATGCATTCAATTGATTTGGATTCAAATTTATCTAAATTATCTTTTGTATTTAAAACAAAGCATTTGCATCCAAACACACGAAAATAGTCAATTTTAGGCATGCGATCATTTAATATCTCATAAGGTGTCTTATTTATTTTCTTTCTAATGGACAAGCGATTTATTATGTAGCATGCACAGTTTACGGCTTCCGCCCACAAAAATCTAGGCAATTTATTTTCGCACAACATAGTTCTAGCAATTTCTTGTAATGTCCTATTCTTTCTTTCTACTACTCCATTTAATTGTGGAGTTATAGGTGGCGAAAACTCGTGTTTAATTCCTTTTTCTTTGCAAAATGAAATCATGTCCTTGTTTTTAAATTCACCGCCTCTATCGCTTCTTATCTTTTTCACATTGACACCGTATTGATTTTCAAGTTGTTTTATTAGTTTCGCAATCTCAATGGCACTATCATCCTTATGTGCAAGAAACAAAGTCCAAGTATAACGAGAAAAATCATCAACAATTACACAAGCATAGTGACGTCCAGCAAGACTCGTAGTGCGACTAGGACCAAACAAATCAATGTGTAGTAATTCTAAAACTCTAGTCGTGCTTATTTCATTTTTAGGTTTTAGTGACTCGCGTGTTTGTTTGCCTTTTATACAAGATTCACACAACTGAAAGTCGTCTAAATCAAGTGTAGGCAATCCTCGTATTAGGTTCTTTCAGTGGAGTTTTTCTAGTGTAGAAATACCAATATGCCCTAAACATCTATGCCACAAATTTACGTTAGGTTCATTGGACATGAAACATTTAACATTAGCGTCTAACATATCATCCATAGAAAGCATAAAAATGTTTCCTTCCCGTTTTCCTTTTAAGATTGTTTTTCCATTTTTATTTATAATATTGCAATATGGGTGAGTAAAAAACACATCAAAACCATTGTCAATGAATTGCGAAATGCTAAGAAGATTATAGGATAAGTTGCTTACCAAAAAGACGTTGGAGATTCGAAGAGTGCTTGAGTATCCAATTGTACCTTTTCCAATGATCTTGCCTTCGTTGCTGTCTCCAAAGGTCACGGATCCGCCTTTTGTGACCTTCTTCAATTTCGTGAATAGGCTCGGGTCACCCATCATGTGCCTCGAGCAACCACTGTCAAGGAACCATTTGATTGATGTATCTTTTGATGTGTGGGTTCCCTGCAATGTGCAGAAATGATTTAGGTACCCTTTTAATTTTGGGTCCTTACGAGTTAGTTATTCACCTCTTAGTAAAAGTACCTTTTGGTACCCATACTTGGGTGATCCTTCTCGGTCTAGCAAATGGCAAGAATGTAGATAAAGGTCCAATGTAGTAGACATGTGGTGAGTGCACTTTAGGCCTTTGGCCAAGAACTTCTTTATACTCATTATATGTAGGACGTTTTTGATATGTCCTTGTCTTAGTGTGCATAGTGCATGATCTAGATGGATGAAATGAATGTCGTGTATGCATCACTTGTTTCTTCTCATATCTATATGGCACAAAATTGTATTTCGCATGATATGAGGAAGAAGTATGACGAGATGAGGGGAGAGGGGGTATTTGCGTCATCTTAGACGCTGTATTTGGTTTTGGGGTGTCTACTTTCTTAGACACTACAAACTTGGTTGGTTTAATGGATACTTCATTTGTTTTAATGTATCCTAAACATGTTTTATAACTATCATGATTTTGTGATAAGATAATACGATCTAGCATGTTAGATCCCGTGTCAAACTGTTTCATCATTTTCTATAAGTCTGTATTCCTTGATTTCAAACTTGAAATCTCGGATTTCATTTCATTATTTTGCGTGGTCAATGATGAGATCTCTGTCTTAAATGCAGTAATGATACATGATGACTCTTCTTTTGAATCGTTTAATTGAGCGACAAGATTCTCGTTATAAGATTCTAACAGTTTCTTGTCTTCAATTAATCGCTTCTTTTCTTTCGTGAGAGTCTTAGTGAATTTATGCAATTCTAAGTACTGACTAAAAAGATCATCATAAGAAGGCTCAGAGTCAGAATCAGAGTCAGATGGTACCTCGTTTGATGCTTTGGACACAAAGCATACTTGTGCAGTCTTCTCTTCTGTTTCAGTCTCGGAATCCGATGTATCGCTCCAAGTGGAGGCTTTGAGAGCTCGTTTCCTTTGCTTAGATTCTGAGACGAGTCTATTCTTGTTCCGTTCCTTGTCAGGGTATTTATTTGTTCGCTTGTCCTTATTAGGGCAGTCATATGATAGACGTCCAAGTTTACCGCATTCATAACATTTAACATCCTTGTCGTTTGTCTTGTTCTTATTTCTTTTAGTCGAAGTAGCCTTAGTTTTGTTTCTAAACGACTTTCTCATGAATTTTCTTAAGGCTTTAGCCAATAAAATTAAGTCATCGTTATCTGATTTAGAATCACTATCATCTACGTGATCGGAAGAAGTAGAGACGTATTCATTTGATTTAAATGCAATAGATTTACCTTGTTTTGATGATTCCAATTTCCTTATGGTGAGTTTGTTCTCATAAACCTTAAGTGATCCAATTAATTCTTCCATCTTGATTGACTTAGTTTCTTTGCTTTCTTCTATTGCCGTTACTTTAGGATCCCACTTGGATGGAAGGCTTCGTAAGACCTTTTGTACCTTTTCCTGCATAGTAAAGGCTTTGCCAAGAGACTCAAGAGAATTGTAAATGTTAGTCAAGCGAAGATCCATGTCAACGATAGATTCATTAGGCAATAATTTAAACGACTCGAGTGTGGACATAAGCATGTTGATCTTGGACTCTTTTACTTGACTTGTGCCTTCGTGTTTCATTTCAAGTACTCTCCAAATTTCTTGAGCACTAGAACAATTTGAAACATAGCTTGATTCACTTTTACTTAGTCCATTTAAAAGTAACTGCATAGCCCTAACGTTCATGCTTAGTATCTTTTTATCCTCACTAGTATACTCTTGTCTAGGCTTAACGACCTCTAATGTGACTCCATCTACAGTGGATAACTTTGATGGAACAAATGGACCATCTTCTATAATTGACCAAAGATCAATATCAATTGCAATAAGAAAAAGTTTCATTCTTAACTTCCATTGAATGAAAGACCCACCGTCAAAGAGAGGAGGCATTTGACTGGACATACCTTCTTGTTCGGTTTTGAAGTTTGTGGTTGCCATCTCACTTAGATCGTTGGATCCTTTTGATGTGAGTGTTCCTGATTCTGATACCACTTGTAGGATCTGCAAGGCACCACTAGAAGGGGGGTTGAATAGTGGATGCGGAAAATGTGGTTTTTAAAATAGTTTTAAACCAAAAACCCAACTTCTGGAAACAGTTTCTGTTTTCAGGACCAGTTTTAAAACGTTTTGAATACTAGGTTGCTGGTCCTTAAAAATTCTGAAATTTGGAGAGAACTTATCCTCAGATGTTATGAGTATCTTCTAAAAATTTCAGATTCAAATTCAACCTCTAACCCCTTGAAAATTCATTGGTGGTCAGATTGCACAAATCTGCCAGAAACGGTAGACTGATTTGAAAAATTAATTTCTATTTGTACGTAACTCCAAATGATCTGAAAATTTAAAGACTAACACCTTATTAGTTTTATTTAAATGGGTTGAAACAGTTTTGAAAAATTCTTTTGGTAAGTTAGTCAAAAACGATCAAAGTCTCAACCTTTGCAAGCCTGAAAATCAGACTGCACTAGTCTCAGAACTTTGGACGTTTGGATGACTTATACTTGTGAAAAAGGGTTGAAACGTTTTCCAAATTAACCTTAAGACGTGTGGATGTGATTCTGGAAAGTTTCGTAATTTTTTAAATTCGTTTACTATTTTTACGAACGTGATCAAAAACGATAAACAGTGCTGAAACTAAAAGTAAGTGCTGAAAGTAAATGACACCAAGAATTTTATACTGCTTCGGTTATAAACAACCTACTCAAGTCCTCGAGGACACCTTCCTCGGTTAGCACTAAACACACAACACAAAGTAACACCTTACCACATGGTTGATGGAGTTACACACCAACTCCAACCCTTTACAAACCTTGTATGAGAATACAATTGTCACGAACACCACCACCTCGCAAGTGCAAGATTGATCACACCTTGATTAATCTTTTACAATGATAAAGAATATGTGGTGGACTATATGAAGCCTATTCAAGTATATGAATATGAGTACAATAGGCTTTTAGAGAGAAGAAAGAAAGAGAGTGTAGAAGAGAAGGCTAAAACGTTTTTGATCTTTCAAATTTGCAAGGTTTGTTCTTGTTTTTGTTTTGCTCTCTTCCTTTCCTTCTAACGTGTTGCCCCCCTGTTGCTCTTCCTCTCTTGAAAATTATCTTCTAAGTCCTTGGAAGAGTATATAGCATCATTGTGACATGTCTTTGCTTACTTGGCATCTCCTCATTGGATGATCATTAAGCTCTTGCTTACTTGACACTCATTGATTGGTTGGATGTTGTCATCACTTGATGACTAGACAAATCTGAGAATAACACTTGAAACATGTGACAAAATAATCATAAAATAGTTACCATAATTCACAAGATCATCACACAAAATTAGCTAGGCAAATAACTCCAAAATACCATGTAAAAATCGGCCATAACACCACTTGCACATGCTGAAATTTCAGCATGTGTAACATTTACATTTCATTCAAAATATTGCCAAGTTTACTTTGATTTAATCTTTGAAATCAATCACCATTTAGTGCAAGACATTCTTATCATTTTTGGAATAAAAAATTTATCATCAACAAGGCCTAGAAATCAGCCATATACATTCCCACACATGCTGAAATTTTCAGCATGTGTGATATTCAAAAATATCACCATTTTAATTTCATAATTAATTCAAAATACTTCCTTACTATCTCCCAATTATCCACATGATTCAAGACAACAAACTATGGCTCATTAAAGTGAGAATTTTTGCCAGCCATTTGTACACATGCTGAATTTTCAGCATGTGTCACAATTGTGACATGATTTGAAATGTTACCTTTTGGTAGTTCCTTTCTTTAAGTCACCAACATTGTATGCTTCATTCTTGACCAATTAAGTTGCCAACAAGACTCCACATATGCTCCAATTCAGCTGAGCTAGGCATGTGAATGTGTAGATACATGTGCTTAATTTTATTTTTGCAAACTTTGTAAAATAGTGCACATTTAATTATACACACATGGTATATTCCAATCAGCCCTTAATTGAATTTTCTAGAACATTTTCAGATGTATGAAATATGTAAAAAGTGTCTAGATACATGTCATATGATATGCCAAAAACGTTCAATGTGTCGTGTACGTAGAAAACCTAATTTTCGACATTTATCGATTACCCAATTTTTCTCTAATTAAATTCCAACTTTTTGCACATGTTATATATATTATGTTACACATAATATACATAAATTAAACTTTAATATTCAGCACTTAGGCTGATCTTAAAGTGGCGCCTAAACCATGTGACAAAATTAAAATTGGAATCTCCACAATTTGGCCTTAATGTGGGGTGATTTGTATGTGCCAACATGGAATGATATTATGGCTGTACATATCATGAAAGACACGAAATTTGTGGCCATTTTTGAAGTGTAGGGGCTGGCCATCTATTTATGGCAAGTACGTGACATGTTGGCGAAGTTTCGGTATTCGTTCGATACGACAATTTTCGGTTTATAACCTTTTAACGTGTCGTATTAAATTTGTCATCACCATGACTTATATCATATGATATCAGACCTGAATATACTCATATATATGAGTTAAATATAGTGGTGTGACGTTAACGTACGTACGTAAAATATATAACGTGTCGGTAGTACGTTGGAATATATGTGTATGTGTCTTTTCAAAAAAAATCTGAATATATATATATATATATATATATATATATATATGGCGTGTGTATGTGTGGAGAGGAGAGGGAGAACTTTCCTTTCTTCAACTTGTTGCCTTTGTGCCTTTTCCAAATATTGCTTCCATTAATGAACTACTTAGTTTAATTAACTAAGTACTTCACTTAATGAACTAGTTTAGTTCATTAATGGTGGCACCTGAAAGTAGTTCAAACACAACAAATGTTTGCCATTTGATGTAAGCTTTAAAGCTTCATGGCTCGTTAGTACGACAACATTATATATGAACTATATAAGGCAAGTTTTATGCAATATGTCATGCATTTCTTTGTAACATGTTTAAATCATGTATTTTGAAATCACTCAAACTCCTTTTTCTCTGCAATTGATACCACTCTCCCAAAACCAATTGGTGACAGGAGATGCGCATACCCTGGCCTTATAGTGCATTCAGCACACACAAGCGCCCATGGCATTCGACTGTGACTTGGCCCACCAGCCTACGTGCCACGAGACAATTGCTACACCTAACAATCTCCCCCTCAGCATTTGCTCCCGCTGGGAATCGAACCCGTGACCTTGGCTCTGATACCACTTGTAGGACCTCAGGCGCTACCAACTCTTCCAAAACCAATTGGTGACAGGAGATGCGCATACCCTAGCCTTATAGTGCATTCAGCACACACAAGTGCCCACGGAATTCGACTGTGACTTGGCCCACCATCCTACGCACCACGGGACAATTGCTGCACCTAACATTTTAGTGCAGAAACAGGAAAAATCAGATAGAAAGATAAAGAAGACAAGAACACACAAACTCCAGTCCAAATAAATACCTTTCTTTGGATTTTCGCTATGGAAATAACACTTACAACTTTCAAAGAACTTGCTTCTTAGGTTACACACCAACCCTAATCAAGACTTGATCACAACACCTTACTATCACAAGAATGTAATCACCTAGCCATCCACTAATGTATCCTTATAGAACGGCTAACCAATTACAATTTTTATGAATACAAGTCGTGTATATGCAGCATAATATCAACACATACGTCTATCGAATCAGCTGCAAATATAGAGTACAAGATAGGAGAAGAAGAAGAAGAAAGAAATAAGAGAGATTCAAGTGTTGTGTTCTTCCTTCTTCAACTCCAATCCTATTTATATGTGTGAGTAGCTCATTGTGGATTAGGGTGCTCACATGTCACCTTTGTTATCATCAATCACATTTGTCTTCACTTGATTGGATGATCACTTCACCACCTTTCTTAGTTATCACTTTCAAGAAGCATTATTGGTTCATGTTAAGTGTAGAAATTTCTACAGGAATTTTTAGAAAATATCAAGTGGTTTGGATGACCACTTCTTCCTCCAACTTCTTCTCAACCTCTTCAATGACTTGGTTGGGATATGAGCTTACCAAATCGGCTTGTCTTCAGCTACCAAAAACAAAAATAATGCCACCTTGGGTGCCAAGTATGCAGCTCCTTGCCAACATGTCATCTATGAGTGATTTGCTTTGTTCATGTGGTGTAATCTTGCACATATGTGAAAATTTGATTTGTCCACTTCACATATACATAAATCAACGTTTTTAATGTTAAAAAGTGAGTAAAGATCAAATAATAATGGCTAGATAATAGTGAAAATCATCTGCATAGTAAATATCACCATTTGACTCAACTACTTTCCCTTCTCTATTTCTAACCAATATCCGTTTGAAAATAATAAGAGAAAAGTTCGAAAATATGTATATGTAACGCCATGATGATCATATAATGTGACAAAATAAATCTCACAATGTAAGACACTCGAGAAAACCAAAAACCATTGCATATATGGTTAATATAGATGTGAAGTCTATGAATCACCAAGAATAATATGAAGATCATGAATATGATATAAGAGACACCCATAGAAAAATCATTTTATCCTTACACAGAAAAGAAATCTGTGTAAATGACCACAATGTCCTTGTCTCCAAAATGACCAAGAAACCTTTGAGCACCAAATATGTCAAAAAGGGTGTAGATATACTCCAACTTTGTACTTTCATTCATATGAACATTCTGCATGAGGTATGGCCCTGAAAAAGCTCAAACATACTCCTTTGCCCTTGTGGTAAGTTGTAATAACTTCCTTGGCAAGTTAGTCACACAACATATGCATATATAAACTCATAAACACATAAAATACCAGTAATGAAACATGATAAACATATATGGAACGTTTAAAAAATCATTACATGCAAAGAAGATCATGTGTATACCAATGATGATCATTTGTTTGTCATATGTTGGAGAAATGTTTTAGAAATCTGTTGACATCGATCGATCCATGTCTCAATTTTAGAGGCTGATGTATACATCGACCGATCGATGTACCTCTTGTTGAGAGATTGATCTCTCACAGTGAGGTTTTGTTATTGATTCTGGTTGACATTGATCGATCGATGTGATAGGCTGATGCACATCAACTGATCGATGAGAGGGGTTGATGTACATTGATCAATCGATGCAAGAGACTGATGTACATTGATCGATCGATGAGAGAGACTGATGTATATCGATCGATCCATGTGAAGGACTGATGTACATAGATCGATGCGAGGGACTGATGTATATCGATCGATACATGTGAGGGACCGATGCAGACGTCAATTGATCGATGTGACAGATTAATGTCTCATAGTAAGGTTCTGGCTTTAATCTATCCAACATCGATCAATCGATGTTAGGAGATTATATACATCGATCGATCCATGTGTCTCAACCTGAGAGCGATGTCACTTTTTCATTTGTTTCGACTTTTTGATACTCTTATAATATAAAATGATATTCCCTAAATAGTCTAACACTTAAATCATGCTTTTGAGGATTATTCAAACATTCTTAACATTCTCAACATTCTCTCTCTTTTAGATGATTTTGAAAATAACTTAACATGATTTTAAATATTTTACCAATTGTTTGCTCAACTATTGTACCAATTGTTTTTAGACATGTTCTCCACCCTTAATATGTGCTTTTCCCCCTTAGCCTATGCTCTCTCCCCAAACCTGTGCTCCGAACCACTTGCATACACTTTATAGATTCATGATTTCTCTCTCCCCCTTTATTTTGCAAATCATGCAAAAGAGAAAATCATGCTATGATGTTATAGGCCAACATTCCTAACTTGTCTCGTAAGGGTTCGAAAGTGGCTTGACTTCGAGGTTTTGTAAAGATATCAACAACTTGGTTATCCATAAGAAATGGTTTATGATTATATTTCAATTTTGGACATGATCTCATAAGAAATGGTACTTAAATTCTATGTGTTTGGCTTTTGAATGAAGTGTCGGATTACGTGAAAGATTGATCGCATTAGTGTTATCGCAGAAAATTAGAATCATACTTATTATTATGACAAAGAGTTAATTGTACCTGGTATCCATACTTTGCCATAAAGTTTTAAATAGCATCCATTCTTTCATGAAACTCACTTACCAGCCATACTTATAGGTCAAATTAACACCTGGCATCCGGCAACCGGGAAATGACCTGCTGTAGGCGGTTTTTAGCAAATTTCATTTTATTTTTCACTGTTAACACAGTTGGCGCCAAACATTTCCCAACCATGGTTAAATCCTAATTCTCTCCTTGATGCCACACTATCTGTAGACATTGCATCCGAATTTCTTCCGTTATCAACCAAACCAGCTGCATTCTCCAAGTCCCTAATCCCCTTTTTCTTCTCTGCAACTCCTTCCTTCTTCCCACCACCACTCCTCTTCGCAGAACCCGAAGAACTAAACTTCCCATCTCCACCAGTAAAAAGCGGTTTCGACAAGTTGCTAGCACCTAACGAACTGCCCTTTTCTTTACCACTACCAAACCCAAAAAAGCTCTCCTGCGGCAACGGCCCAGATCGAGTCTTTATCTTATTCAACCCCAAAGAAGATGCAACTATCGGCGACATAGATGCAACAGCACCAGAACCCACATCTTTCTTTTCCTTTTCACCACCTTTTTCAACCCTTTTTTTGACTTCAAACTACTTGTAGCCCCTAGCTTATTTTTCCCTAAATCTTTCGTAGAACTCGAAGTCCTAAGTAAAGTTTCCTTTCCCCTAACAGAAGAATATTTTCTGCCAATAAATTGCGTACTAACACTATTACTAGGTGTAATTGGAGAATTATCATTTGAAGTGCTAGCAGATTTCACCTTCTTCTTACTCGCAGATCGGATCGGAGAATCGGAGCCCAATGATCTTCGACTATTCGAAGATCCATCCAGGCTCGAATAATCAAACTTTTTCGAAGAAAAAAATCGCCCTTTAAACATCTTTGTTATTTCCCCAGAATCAAAAAAGAACTTTACAACAGCCCTAGCAGCACAGAAGCATGCGGTCAGGGCTGCAAATTCAGGCCTATAACAACAAAGCCATGGTAGACAATGGAGGAATTTAAAATTGAGAAGAAGAATTGAGGCGTAACGTCAGGATGGGTTTTGCAGGTAGTGTTTTTAATAATGGATGAATCGAGAATATTTTGGCAGGAGAAGAAGATGAAAGGGGGTGGGGATGAGGTGGGTGTAGGTTTTTTTAATTTTTGAATTATTTTTCTTAAAATTTCAATTTTTTGACTTTATTATTTTATTAATCCTAAACTGCTGTTAAAGTTGGATTAAAAGTAGGGTTAAGTCCGGTCAAAGGTCGATTTGAGTAGTCAACGGTAGACCAGCAGGTCATCCGAATGCCAGGTGTTAATTTCACCTATAAGTATGGCTGGTAAGTGAGTTTCATGAAAGAATGGATGCTACTTAAAACTTTGTCGCAAAGTATGGATACCAGCTGCAATTAACTCTAATAACAAAATCATTAAGTTGTTGCTTTAACCAAAGTATTTGTGTGGTACAGAGGCTGAAGGCTATATATTCTGTTTCGGTGATAGAATAGGCTACACTAGCTTGTTTCTTAGAAAACCAAGAGATTAGGTTGGTTCCTATGAATCGACATGTTCTGCTAGTGGATTTTATATCTATCATACAACCACTGTAAGGAGTATCACTATAGGCATGTAGTTCTAATTTGGAGTTCCCATCATAACAAAGTCCAAAATGAGGCGTATGTTTAATATACCTAAATATCTTTTTCACTGCATTATAGTGTGATATCTCAGGGGGGTTGTTTCATGAAAACTTCTTCTTGTATGAACCTGTTTAAGAAGGCACTTTTCATATCCATTTGAAATAGTTTGATGTTACTCAAACTAGCAACGACTAATAGTAGCCTAATGACTTCTAGTCATGCAACAGGTACGAAAATTTCCTCATAATCTATGCCCGCTTGCTGGTTATATCCTATGCGACTAGCCTAGCTTTATTCCGTACTATATTTCCTTGTTTATTCGCGTTATTTCTAAACACCCATTTAGTACCTATTATTTATTTATTTTCTGGTTTTGGTACTAAATCTCAGACATCATTCCTAGGGAATTGGTTCAATTCTTCATGCATAGCATTCACCCAAAAAGTATCACCCAAAGCTTCTTTAAATTTTTTGGGTTCTAAGTGAGAAATTAATGCATCCTAGCAAAATCAACTCTGTTGACATTTCTCCGAGTTCTTATTCCTTTATCTAAATATCCTATTATTAATTTCTTGGGATGCTTATGTTTATCTTTAATATGCCACTAATTACTAGGTTGTCTAAGTTCACTTTCTTCTTCTTCTTCTTCTTCAAATATGTCATTTGTGTGTGTATATTCATATTCTATTGGGACATCTTTCAAATTTGACTCTTCTATTTGCAGATTTTTTCCGTTCAATATCTCTAAAGGTTCATGTTCAGGGAGAGCTGGATCTAGAGGATTAGTTGTGGGTTCTAAAGAAAAATCATCATCACAGTGAAAGTTTTCATGACTATGTTCATACTTCTTTTTCGTTCTATCATTTGTTTCAAGATAAGTATTTTTTATTAAATTTCACATGAATAGATTCGATTATCTTTCTAGATGCAGGATCATAATATCATATGCTTTTGAGTTGGTTGAATATCCAATAAAAATACATAGTATAGATTTAGATTCAAATTTGTCTAGACATCCTTATTGTTCAACACAAAACATTTGCAACCCAAAAAACGTAAATAATCTATTTTAGGTAATATATTATTTAATAGTTCACAAGGTGTTTTATTCAACTTTTTTCTTATAGATAGTCTATTTACGATGTCGCCTACGCAATTTACTGATTCGATCCATAAAAATTTGGGAACGTGATTTTCATATAGCATAGTTCTTGCTATTTCTTTTACGGTTCTATTTTTACGTTCTAAAAATCATTAAGTTGTGGCATTCTAGCAATGAAAATTCATGTTTTATTCCATTTAGTTCACAAAATTTAATCACATTTTTCTTCTTAAATTCTTCACCTCTATCGCTTCTAATTCTTTTAGAACTTTCTTCATAAAGATTTTCAAGTTGTTTAACAAGTTTCTCTATTTCTAGTGGAGCGTCATCTTTAAGTGTTAAAAATAATGTCCATGTATATCACGAGTCATCATCTATTACAACACATACATAGTAGTGTCCTCTTAGACTTTTTGTCCTACTTGGATCAAATAAGTCTATGTGTAGTAGTTCTAATATGTGATTAGTACTCACTTCATGTTTTGGTCTTAATGTTTCTTTACTATGATTATCTTTAACACAAATTTCACATAGTTGAAAATATTCAATTCAAGCCTAGGTAAACCTCTTATAAGGTTCTTTCTAAGCAATTTTTCAATTGCAGAAATACTTACATGACCTAATTGTCTATGCCATAGGTTTATATTTAAGTCATGTTATACTAAGCACTTAATTTTAGAATCTAATTTGTTGTTCAAGGATGAAGTGTAAAATGTTTCCATCTCTATTTCCCTTTACCACATTCTCCTTCAATGTTGGTTATATCACATGACGTGCGGAGAAAAGAAACATTATAACCACAATCAATAAGTTGAGAAATGCTTGACAAATTATAAGATAAATTACTCACAAATAGCACATTTCTTATTTGAAATGTGTTCGGGTCCCCAATCATTCCTTTTCCAATAACTCTTCATTGGTTACTGTCACCAAATGTCACTTTTCCTCTGTTCTTTACTTCTTTCAGCTCGGTGAATAGCTTTGAGTTTCCTGTCATGTGCCTCGAACATTCACTATCTAAAAACCACTTGTCTTTTAGATCCTTTTGCTTTATATTATTTTTGCCTCCTTTCTTACAATTAACTGCAAAGAACATAAAGTTTAGATACCCTTTTTTTGGTCATTCAATGTTAGGGGCACCATGCTAGTTTATATAGCCTTTGGGTATCCGAACTCTGATGTACCTTATTGGCATATTTTTAGCATTATTATAGTTAGAAGAATAAAGGGGATTAGCATATACGTGACCATTTCAATTGAAAGGAGACATATTATACCTTAGTTTATATGCATTATAACTTGACCGATTTTGATAAGTAATGTAGGACATAGGAGTTTGATTATTAAAAGGCATCTTAAAGGTATCATCATAGATTATAAATGCATCTCCATATTCATAAGGAGGATAAGTAGGTTGCCTATATTTATGTCTATATGCATCAAAATGAGTTGGATGCATTTTATTTTGTTTAGACACATTCGTACACATGTAGGCATAATTTCTAGGTGTTCTAGATGCAAAACATTTCCTAGACATTTTTGTGGGTGCATGTGATATTACCTTGATGACACAAAGTTAGTCTTTTTACCTAACTAGTCATTTTCTTCTTTATAACCTAGTCCTTTTTTTTCATTTCTATAATTTTATGAAGATATTAATGTATCTAATGTATCAGTTCTGGATTTAAATTGTTCTAAAGTTTTCTCTATGTCTAGATTACATGATTTAAGTTTAGATATTTCATTTTCATAATTATCCATCTTAGTTTTCGACACACTATTTTCGGTTCTTATGGTTTTATTTTTATATGATTCAGTTTTAGTCCTTAATGAATCAAGAGTATTTGATGACTCTTGTTTGAAAGAGTCTAATTGATTAGAAAATTTCAATTTGGTCGTCTTCAACTTGTCATTTTTTCAATTAGTTTCTTTTTCTCTTTTGGCAACTTTTTACAATGTGCGTGATTTTTATGAATTCATCATACATTTCATCAAAAGTCATATCAAAATCAGAATCCAAGTCAAAAGTAGATGTTACCTCTTTTGTAGACTTTGAATACACTCCTTTGTGAGAGATTGATGGCATAATGTATGATTTTAGATGATAGCTTGAATCTTAATCAAGTGGATAAAATGGCTCTAAACCTTCTTGAAGTGTTCAAATGTAATCTTACTCCTAACTCATGTCTTCTTAGTATGGTGTCAACCTAGCTCTGATACCAAATGTCGAATCGTAGCACCTTCAATAAACACCACTGAAGGGAGGGTGAATAGTGGTTAGTGAAATTACACTATTTAAACCGTTCTCAAAACTCCCATCAAATCTGATTCTGTAAGGTTCAAAATCAGAGTCTGTCTTTAAAAAACTTGTTTCTGTTTATGTAAAACTTCAAGACCTTTGCAACTTTTCAAAAAGAAACTTCATGATGTTTTATACCCTCTATAAAAACTTGAGAGAAATCCAAAGTCGTTTGATCCTTCAAAAAGTAAAAACTTTTATTCTCACAGATTTTGCAGAACAGGCCAGAGAAGTTGTTCAACTTTGAAAAGATAGAACTCCTTGTATACTTCTCCAAAAGATGTGATCTTTATGTCAAAATAAAGTTTAGAAGTCTAGTTTATGTTTGCAAAAAGTGCTGCCCAAGTATCCTAGCCAAATAATATAGAATTACAAAATTTTGGAGACATGTCAGTTTTGCTGACTAATTTGAGCAACTAACTTACAACGACTATTTGACTAACTTTTATTTGCTCAAATCAAGTGATTGTTGTTGCAAATAAAACCTAACAGTATGAAGTTGGTTAACACCAAAAATCAGAATTTTGCAAAACGTTTTTCTGTTTTTCCAGATTCAAATTTTTAGTGCAGAAATGGAAAAATCAGACAGAAAGATAAAGAAGACAAGAACACAAGAATTTATCCTAGTTCGGTCAATGTAACCTACTCCAGTCCCAAGACATACATTTCTTTGAACTTTCACTATGGAAATAACACTTACAACTTTCAAAGTACTTGATTCTTAGGTTATACACCAACCCTAATCAAGACTTAATCACAACACCTTACTATCACAAGAATATAATCACCTAACCATCTATTAATGCAGCCTTATAGAACGGCTAATCAATTACAATTTTTATGAATCCAATAAGTGTATATGCAGCACAATATCAACACATACGTCTATAGAATCAGTGGCAAATATAGAGTACAAGAGAGGAGAAGAAGAAGAAGAAAGAAATAAGAGAGATTCAAGTGTTGTGTTCTTCCTTCTTCAACTCCAATCCTATTTATATGTGTGAGTAGCCCATTGTGAATTAGGGTGCCCACATGTCACCTTCATTGTCATCAATCACATTTGTCTTCACTTGATTGGATGATCACTTCACCACCTTGTTTAGTTGTCACTTTCAAGAAGCATGATTCGTCCATGTCAAGTACTGAAACTTATACAGGAATTTTTAGATTAGATCAAGTGGTTTGGATGACCACGTCTTCCTCCACCATCTTCTCAGCCTCATCAACAACTTGGTTGGGTATGGGCTGACCAAATCAGTTGATCTTCAACTGCCAAAACCGAAAATAAAGCCACCTTGGGTGCCAAGTATACAGCTCCTTGCCAATATGTCATCTAGGAATGTTTTGGTTGGTCCATGTCGTGTAATCTTACACATTTGTGAAAATTTGATTTGTCCACCTCACATGTTATGCCCATACATTTTTCGAACTAGACATTATGAGTTAATTCAAAACTGAGTAACCGTTGGATGTAACAACCCTGTGAATTAAATTAAACATATCGTATCGGGTATGTCTACGGGATTTCGTAATTAGCTAAATCTATATATTTTGTATGTAAAAATGAGGTGATAATAAAAAATAATAATAACAATAAATAATAATAAGTAATATATTAAAATAATAGATATAGATAAATCAAATTTAAAAGGGTGGCGGCAGTTTAAGATAATTAAAGAAAAAAATTTAAAAAATTTAAAAAAATTATAATAGAACGTGATTGTGGGGGGCTAACTGCCCCCTAATTCGCACGACTGGGTAATTTAAAAAGGGGCAAGGGGGAGTCTGGAGGGGAGTAAATAATAAATAAATAAAAAAAATTAAGGAGAAAGAGAGGGCAGAAGGGTGGCGGCAGAAAGAGAGAAAGGAAGGGAGAGGGAAGAAGAGAAAAGGAGAAAAAGGGAAAAAAGAGGGAATCAAGCAAATTCATCCATCTTTTCTGCGTAATAGATAAGTTGTCTGCAATCGAGGTAGGTTTCCTTTTCCCCCTCCAATTGGTACAATCCAGGCATGCTTTAATGGTATTATATGTGTTCTTGTTGTTTCATTGTACAATCCAGATATGCTTTAATGGTATTCTGTGACAAGCATGATTCTTGGAGACTGTAGAATGCGTTCTGTGTGTACTGCGTGACTTGGATTTGATGTTAGAGAAAATTTTGATAATCAAAAATAGCACATATTTAACATGTTTAGGGTTTTTAGTTGTTGTTTTGGCCTCATAATAGGTTTCTATAGACTGGAAATATGCGAAAACATAGATCGAGGTCGAAAAACGGCCGCCAAAGGCGACAAGTGAGCCTCACGCGCCACCGGAAGAGCCACACGTGGCTCCACGCGTGCGCATAAGGTAGTACACGTTCTGGGGTGGCTGGGCGCATCATAAATTTAAAAAAAATCCAAAGCCTTTAGAGCCGGCCTGCCAGCGCAGACCAGGCCAGCTTCTTAATAGGCCGCTGGCTGGCAGCTGCAGGACCAGCCCATTTAGCCTTTAGTATATAAAAAAGGGGGTGCAGGCTAGCGGACCTGGCCGAATGGCCAACGAAACGGGCCAAGTACTGGCCGGCCCAATATCATCCAAAGTAAAAAAATAAAAAAATAAAAACTAGAATGAAGGGATAGCAGGCCGGACTTGGCGGGCCGGGCTGAGGGCGGATGCGGACCAGGGCTGGCGAAAGGGGCCAGCCCAATTGCTAAAGTATTTGTTTTTTTAATTTCTGAAATTCTGAAATTTTCATAATTGTTAATTAATTAATCAAAAATAGTAATAATTATAGGAAAAAATAAATAAATGCCAAAAATTCTAAATAAATTCCATAAATTATAAAATGCTGAAACTAAATTATTTCCATTAAATTTCAATAATTGTGGTAATTTATTTAATTTGGATAATTAGGTAATAAATAGAAACAAATAGTAGAAAAATATGGAAAAATATAGAAAATGCACGATAAATGTATACAAGCCATGGAAAAATAGGTTTAACGTCAAACAACATTAAATCATTACTCGGATAATAAATGAACCTAGATTTGATTGTCGGAGGATGGTGAGGATGGGCCAGGGGCCTCAGGCGATCTTTAAATGAACCTAGATTTGAGTGCCGAAGGATGGTGAGGATGGGCCAGGGGCCTCAGGCGATTGTCTTGTTTGCATTCATGGCACGTGCATTGCATTTATGGTGGGTCGTGGCGTACGGGTCACGGACGCTGAGTATGGTGTACGGTAGCGGGGCCATGCACACTCAGTATGGTGTACGGTGGTAGGGTCACGCACACTCACTATGGTGACTGTGGGTGGGTACGACCCACAGCCACTTAGTGGGTCCCGGGATCATGCATTGCATTGTGGAGATATTGGCATCCTGTGTGACATGACCTTGTTGAATGTGACATGCATAGTAGGACATGCATCACGAGGTTGCGCATTCTTTATCTGGAGTGAATTACCTTTCTGCATTCTTACATATGCTTATGTGATACCATGTTATATACTATGTGTTATATCATTGTTGTATGCTCGTCTTGTACTAGTTGGAGGAGGGTGCCTACTAGGTGATTTCTCCATCACTCACCCCTACTCTCCCCCCACCAGGTGAGCACGAAGAAGCGTACGACTATGTTTTTGCTGAGGACGAGGTTGACACGATAGTATGGGCAGACTGACGGTCGCACTTAAGATATGAAGAGACATTGCGGCTGTCTGTCGTTATTTTATTGGGATTACACCAGACACTACCTTATATTAAATGATAGTTTGTAGATGCCAGTACTATTTCCAGAAGTCGGTACATTATCGTATTGAGGATTTCTTTTATCATGAAACTTAACGTTATTGTATTTCATTTCTGCGAGAAAAATTTCTATGTATTTTTGGACATGTAGGAAGTTGACTCGACGCCTTGTATTCTCCTTAGCGAGATACGGCAGGTGTACTGTAACTTATACTAAGGCTCGGGAGCGGGGCACTACAGGTGGTATCAGAGCCGAGGCTTCAAATCCGCCTCGGGAACACAGGATTAACTAGATCACCTAGACATAAGCTATGATCTTTCCTAAAAATGACGATTACACCCCTAATAAATGAAGTAGACCTAAGTTATGATCGGGTTAAGGGAGGTGTGTGCCGTTGTACCCCTGAACCTTCGCATGAGCCCCATATATGCTCAAATATCTCTATTACTCCCGTTAATCCAAATTCTCGTCAAGGTTACCATGAAATCCATGAAAATGTTGTCGTGTCGTGAACTATCTGGCAAAAGAGCCAACGGTGGTTGTGGTAATGACCACCAGGATCAGGGGGTCATCCCCCAGCCATTGGCCGACACCATGGCCGCCACTTTGGCGCAACAGCGATAGTAGACTGCGCAGTACCAGTAATAGTTAAACCAGCGGTTTCTGCCACTGTCGCCACCGGATTTGAGGTTCTACTACATGGAAATGCAGGGCGTCCAGAATTCGTATTTAGAAGAACCCTTCACCGAGGGGGCAGAGATATGCGACATGGCCACTGATGATCACAGGACCGCCCGCGATGAAAGTACAGCCGCGGAGGAGTGCATGGCCACCGCCGCCACCATATGCTCATTGTGGATGCCACACTCGGGTCAGTGTAGGATGATTATGCAAGCATGAGTGCAACAACAAGGACGTTTTATGAGTGAGGGCACTGAGCAGAGGCCGGTGCCACTATCACAGCAGAATCAGGAACAGCATAAAGGGAAGCAAGGATCAGTGCTCATATCCACGTTATGACTGATACGGACGTCAGGAAGGCTGGCGACGTCGTAGCAGAGTTCAATCACCGACGACCAGGTATCAATGACTCATCATCAGTATAGATGATGTTAGTCAGAGATAAATGATCAGAGTTGCGCAGCGGAAGCGTGGGTTTCTTAAGTCACGTAAGTTCAGAAGAGTGAACCTCAGTGGATACAAAGAAGATTAAGGATATCGATCAGTAGCCTTGACCGACCAAGGTGACAATAGTAAGGAGTTTCTTGGTTTGTGCAGCTGCTACATGAAATTTGTTGAAAGATTTGCGTCGATACTGGTGCCCCTGAGCAAACAGAAGCAGAAGAAGGCGAAGTTCAAGTGGACCGTTGATCTCAGCAAGGTTTCGCTGAGCCAAAAAAACTTAAACACAAGACCCTAATACACGATTTTGCTAATTAACTATATATACACACACGTATCAATACAACATACCTTAACTACATATTTCCACATATCAAACGCGTACTAGAACATCAACCATACAAAATCCAACACAATTACACAAAGAAACATAACACAGTACAAAAAAAAGGGATATCACATAACATAATGAACTATGAATATACAACAACATAGTTCAACAAATTATATAGATATACCATATAAGAATCAGGTAGCACACACTCATGCATGACACAAGCAAATACATAACCTACCATAACATATAAACAAAATAAATTAAGTTGTTAGTAGTAAAATCGCAGTCACATCGGCAAAACCAATAGCTTGCCCCACCATCAAATACCACCACTCCATGCCTAATAAAACTCACTAATTCAAGTACAACATGAGCAATAAACACCACAAAAGTGCAAAAAAAATTTAATTAACCACCATATAAAAAAGGGGGAAATTTACCAGTTTGTTGTAACGTGCTAACATAAAGAAAATAATATGCACAACACATACTAACTACTAAAATGTGTGCACCCTTATAGCAACATGACTCTGTGAGCGGTCAGGCAACTTATTAAACCATATAATGTTATCACCACACAAAACACAAACAGTATAAGTGCGAAAGAGAAATAATAAATGCTTACATACACATATACCTATACATACAAAATGACCAACATGAAAATACGAAGTAATAGATAAAAGCTCATGATACATAGAATACGAAAACAACGTAGGATAAGATAACAACGTAAGAGTAGCGAATTTACAAAAGATATACGATAAGACAGAGTATATATGTGCTAAATGACCACTAAAAAACACCCAGTCTCTTACAACAATAAAGAGACATATAGACAAACACAATTTGTTACAACATTAATCATATAACGGAAATAAGTCGATTTGAGTAAACATACAAATAGATGCACGAAACAAAAGTAACTAAACGATGCTAAGTAAATATGCACTAGTATACACACAACTATTTCAATGACACCACAACATAACTAATACAACAAAATAGTAATAAACTTCATAATATATAACGGCAACAAACAGCACAATACAGTAACACAAATACTTTTCATACAAGACGGGGGTTACGAAATAGGCATACATTACCGGTTTTAAAACAAATCATTAACATACACAATTGAAGTAAAGCATGTTAATTATGAGTTAGGAACGACAGAGTATTGCATGACAACATAGTAATAAATTAAAGAGTAACTATTTTAATAACAGAAAAATAGCTTTAAAAAATTAATTAATTATCATACTTGAATACCCAAATAAATTATATATATCTACATTACAGTAAAATCTATGCATTTATGCATTTCTTTTGGAATAATATATATAACGATATTTATAGAACAATAAGATAAGGTAGTACGAAAAATATAGAGTACGGGTAACAAAAAAATTGTTATTAACAACATAACAATTAAAACGACAACACATGTTAAAACTCGTATATGCTGATATATATATAGTGGACGGAGCTACGTTGAGCATGCATTTCTTCCCCAACCTGATGGGCAGTCGAAGAGGACGATTCAGACTCTTGAGGACATGTTGAGGGCTTGCGCACTGGACTTCAGAGGAAACTCGGATGGTATGATCAAGTTGATCAAGTTTTCCAACAAGTTTTCCACCATTGTATTTCGTTTCTGCGAGAAAAATTTCTACGTATTTTTGGACATGTAGGAAGTTGACTCGACGCCTTGCATTCTCCTTAACGATGTACGACGGGTGCACTATTTTCGCTACTAAGGCTCGGGAGCGGGGCGCTACATCACATATACATAAATGAACGTTTTTAATGTTCAAAATGATTTGAATATTAGATAATAATGGTTGGATAATAGTGAGAATCAACTGCATAGTAAATATCACCGTTTGACTCAACTACTTCCTCTCTTCTCTCTTTCAAGTATGGCTGGTTGCTTCTCATCCTTTTGACCAATATCCATCCAAAAATAATAATAGAAAAGTCCCAAAATATATGTATGATAACATCATGATGATCATATAATGTGACAAAATAAATCTCACAATGTAAGACACCAGAGAAAACCGAAAACCATAACATATATGGTTAATATAGATGTGAAATCCATGAATCACCAAGAATAATATGAAAATCATGAATATGATATAAGAGAAATCCATAGGGAAACCATTTTAGCAATACGCAGAAAATAAATCAGTGTAAATGACCAAAACGCCCTTGTCTCCAAAATGACCAAAATACCCTTAAGCACCAAATGGGTCAAAAAGGGTGTAAAGATACTCCAACCTTGTACTTTCATTCATATGAACATTCTCCATGAGATATGGCCCTAAAAAAGCTCAAACATACTCCTTTGCCATTGTGGTAAGTTTTAGTAACTTCTTCCGCAAGTTAGTTGTTACACCCTGAAAAATTTTGAACTATCCATTCCACGTCAAGTTAAATTAGAGTAGCAGTTGGGTGTAACGACCCTTTTTAAATGGAGTAACTATAGCAAATCGTTTATGTCCAAGTGGTTCCATAATTAAGTATTGTTGTCAAAAATATATATATGTGTGTGTGTGTGTATATATATACATATATATAAGGTATAATAAAAGATGTGCACAAAGAAATAATATAAATAAATAAATATATAAAGGTTTAAAATGGGTGCCGTGGGATTATGAGTGAAAAAATAATAAAATAAATATTAAATAATAGCATAAAGGAGTGGATAATTAATGGGTAAAGAATTTTTTTTTAAAAAAAGAAGAAAAGAGGCACGATTTGGGGGGGATAACGGTTTCCCCCCAAAGTTTCGGCTAGCAGTAAGGATAAATGGCAAGGGGATGGGGGCAACAGTGAGGAGCAATAATAATAAAAAAAATAGAGAGATGGCAGAGAAGGAACGGCAGAGGAGAAGAGAGAGGGAAGGGAGAAAAGAGAAAGAGAAGAAAAGAAGAGGAAGAGAAGGAGAAGGGGGTGATAAGGCGTGTAAAACCCATTTGGTAATCGTATAATTGTGCAATCGTCTGCGACCCAGGTAGGTTCCCTTTTTCCCCTCCTATTGGTACAAATTCAAGCATGCATTGGTGATATATTGCGTGTTTGTTGTTTTTAATTGTTGAAATCTATACTATGTTGCTTAATCTGTGAAAAGCATGAGTTTTGGTTACTATGGAATGTGGTTGATCTCCGTCGAATGCGTTTGATGACTGTGGTTTTGCGTTGATTGGATTTTTGATTTTAGGGAAAAATTTGATAATCAAAATGGTAAAACTTTTGCATGTTTAGAGATTTTTCATTTTGTTTTGACCTTAGAATAGGTTCTCATAGACTGGAAATAGGCAAAAATATAGATCAGAGTCGAAAAACGGTCGCCGGAGACCGCCAGTGCATCGCACGCGCCGCTGGAAACAGCCGCGCGTGGCCTTCATGCGCGGGCAGCGAACTGCACGCGCCTCTTGCATCCAGGCACTGGAATTTGGGTTTATTTTAAAAAAAATATAACAAACAGGGCCGAAGCCCAGACTCGAGGCAGGCAGCCCTTAGCGGGCCGCTGCACCTGGATCAGGGCCTCGCCAATTATCGTCAGTTATTAAAAAAACCTGCTGAGCCGACCGCGGGCCGGGCCGAATGGCAACGGACCGGGCCCTAGCTGGCCGACCCAGTTATCTAAGATTTAAAAAAAAACATTTCGGCGGGCTGCTTGCTGACTGGCCGACTGGAAAGGGGTTGATGGATAGTGCTGGTGACAAGGCCAGCCCATTAATGTGTTATATATATTAGATTTAATTTCTGAAATTCAATAATGTAATTTTAATTAATTTAAAATAGAATTAATTATGGAAAAATATAAATAAATATCAGAAAATTATAAATAAATTTCAGAAATTATAAAATGCTGAAATTAAATTATTTCCATTAAATTTTGGTAATTGTGATAATTTATATTAATTTGAATAATTAGATAATAAATAGAAATAAATTAGGGAAAAATGAGGAAAAATATAGGAAATGAATAATAATATATACAAGCCATGAAAAATAAGTTTACCCTCAAACAACATTAAATCATTACTCGGATAATAAATAAACCTAGATTTGAGTGTCGGAGGATGGTGAGGATGGCTAGGGGCCTCAGACGATCATTAAATGAACATAGATTTGAGTGTCGGAGGATGGTGAGGATGGGCCAGGGGCCTCAGACAATTGTGTTGTTTGCATTCATGGCACGCACATTGCATGATGGTGGGTCGTGACGTACGGGTCACGGGCGTTCAGGATGGTGTACGATGGCGGGGCAAAGTGTAGGATCTGCAAGGCACCACTAGAAGGGGGGGGTTGAATAGGTGGTGCGAAAAGTGTGATTTTTAAAATTTGTTTAAAAACTAAACAACTCAACTTCTGAAAACAGATTCTGTTTCCAGGACCAGTTTTAAAACGTTTTTAAAACCAGGTTATAGGTCTCCAAAAATTTTGAAATTTTGATAGAACTTAGCCTCAGATGTTATGAGGGTCTCCTAAAAATTTCAAATTAAAATTCAACCTTTAACCCCTTCAAAAACCGTTGGTAATCAGATTACGCGAATCTGCCAGAAACGGTAGACGGTTTTGAAAAATTTATTCCTATTTGTGTGTAAGTCCAAATGCTCTGAAAATTTAACCACTAACTCCTTATATACTATATTTAAGTAGGTTGAAACAGTTTTGCAAAATTCTTTTGGAAAATAGGTCAACTACAATCAAAGTCTCAACCTTTGCAAGCCTGAAAATCAGACTGCACTAGTCTCAGAACTTTTGATGTTTGATCGACTTATACTTATCCAAAAGGGTTGAAACTTGTGTCAAATTAACCCTAGAACGTGTGACTAAGTTTTTGCAAATTTTTGTGATTTTTGAAAGTCGTTTAATATTTTTACAAACGCCAACAAAAAGAGTAAACTGTGCAGTAACAGAAAGTAAATGCTGAAAGTAAATGGCACCAAGAATTTTATACTGGTTCGGTTATAAACAACCTAATCCAGTCTTCAAGGAACACCTTTCTTGGTTCACACTAGTCACACACACGCAATACACCTTACCACAGGGTTGATGGAGTTACACACCAACTCCAACCCTTTACAAACCTTGTACGACGAATACAATTCGCACGAACACCACCACCTTGCAAGATTGAAGATTGATCACACCTTGATCATATCTTTTACAAAGATAAAGAGTATGTGGTGGTCTATTACAAGCCTATTCAAGGATAGAAAGATATGAATACAATAGGCTTTCAAGAAGAAAGAAAGAAAGAGAATGTAGAAGAAGACGGCGAGAACACTTTTGATCCTTGAACTTGCAACTCTTGTTCTTGTTCTTGTTCTGCTCTTCTTTCTCTCCTTTTAATTTGTTTTGGCTGCCCCCTATAGTGCTATCCCCCTCTTGAAAATTATCTTCTAAGTCCTTGGGAGAATGTAAGACATCATTGTGACATGGTTTTGCTTACTTGGCATCTTCTTATTGGATGATCATTTAAGCTTTGCCTACTTGGCACTTCATGATTGGTTAGATGTTGTCATCATTGATGACTTGGAAAAATCTGAGAAAAACACTTAAAACATGTGCCAATATCAATCACAAAATAATTTCCATAAAGCATAAGATTATCACATAAATTGCAAGACAAAATTTCTTCCTTCCTTAAGCATAAAATTGGCCATAAAGTGTACATACCATGCTGAATTTTCAGCATGTGACACATGGAGATAAAGTTCAAAGTGTTACCATTTTTCTTTGATTTTTCTTTTTAAAATGAATCACCAATTGATGGTAAATATTCTCATCACATGAAAAATGAACTTGGACACAATTATGCTCAAAAATGCGGCCTACACAAGTCACACACATGCTGAAAAATTTCAGCATGTGTGATATGTAGAATATCACACTTTATTTAATTTAAATAATATTCAAATTATTTCCATTTCTTCTTCCAACCAATCACACAATAAAAGATGATAAAAGATATCATACTAATGTGTAAAAATCGGCCACCCATGCTACACATGCTGAAATTTTCAGCATGTGTTATAAGTGAGACAAAGTTTGAATTTCTTACCATATGTAGCTTCTCTCTTTAATTCACCAACATTGTATGATTGATCCTTGACCAATCAATATGCCAACAAGGCTCCAAATAAGCTCCATCTTGGCTGTAGGGACGTTAGGCAATCCATATACATGTGCTGAAATTTATTTTTGCTAACTTTGTAAAATAGTGCACATTTAATTATACACACATGTTATATTCCAATCAGCCCTTAATTTAATTTTCTAGAACACTTCAAGATGTATATCATATGTAAAAAGTGTCTAGATACATGTCACATGATGTGCCAAAAACGTTCCATGTGTTGTGTGTGTAGAAAACCGAATTTTCGATATGTATCGATTACCCGATTTTTCTCTAATTTAAATTCCAACTTTTGCACATGTTATATATATTATGTTACACATAATATATATATATAATATATACTTTAAATCTCAGCACTTGGCTGGTCTAAAGTGGTACCATTAACATGTGACAAAATTAAACTTGGAATCTTCATATTTTGGCCTTAATGTGGGGTGATTTGTGTGTGCCAACATGGAAAGTATTTTTGGCTGAATATACAGTCATGTGCACGAAATTTTTATCAATTTTTGAAGTATAGGGGCTGGCCATTTATTTATGGAAAGTACGTGACACGTTGGTGAAGTTTCGGTATTCGCCCGATACGACAATTTTTGGTTTAGAACCTTTTATCGTGTCGTATTTAATTTGTCATCACCATATCTTATATCATATGATATAAGACCTGAATATACTCATAAATATGAGTTAAGTATAGTGGTGTGACATTAACGTACGTACGTAAAATATATAACGTGTCGGTAGTACGTTGGAATATATGTGTATGTGTCTTTTTCAAAAAATCTGAAAATATATGCAATATATATGTATATGGCGTGTATATATTTAAGGAAGCAGGAGGAGAAAACTTTTCTTCCTTAGCCTTGTTGCCTTTGTGCCTTTTCCAAATGTGGCTTCCTTTAATGAACTACTTAGTTTAATAAACTAAGTACTTCACTTAATGAACTAGTTTAGTTCATTAATGGTGGCACCTGAAAATAGTATAAACACAACAAATGTTTGCCATATGATGTAATCTTTAACGCTTCATGGCTCGTTAGTACGGCAACATTATATATGAGCTAAATAAGGCAAGTACTAAGCAATATCATGCACACGTTTGTTTATATCATGCACGTTTTATCTTATGCACGTTTTTGTGCACATTTAAATCATGTATTTGAAAATCACTCAAACCCCTTTTTCTCTACAATCTCCCCCTTTTGATGATTTTCAAAATAACTTATGCACATGATTTAAATCTTATCGCTCCCCCTTCCATTATGCATAAATTCAAAATTCGAAATTTAAATTTCGAATCCGCTACCCCTTGATTTATGCAATCAGTATCTCTCCCACCTTAAATCATGCTTTCTCTCCCCCTTTATTTTGGAAAGCAAATCAAAAGATGCCTGTAAAGATGAAGAATAAAAAATCATGCATTTCATATACGTGCGTTCGTAAGGGTTATTTATTCAACCCTTTGAAAATGTCCCTTTTGGTACCCAAATTTGGGTGACTTTTCTAGGCCTTCCAAAAGGTGAGAAAGGTGATGAGAACGCAACATAATATAGTTTAGGTACAACTGTATCTGGCCTTTGGCCAAGAACTCCTTTATACGCATTATATGTAGGACGTTTTTGATATGTCCTTGTGTTTGTATGCGTAGTGCGTGGATGGAATGAATGTCGTGTATGCATTACTCTTTTCTTTTCATATCTATATGGTACAAAGTTGTATTTCAAATGATGTGAAGAGGAAGTGGGGCGTGATGAAGAAAGGGGCGGTTTTTGCGTCATCTTAGACGCCACTTGAGGCTTTGGGGTGTCTACTTTCTTAGACACGACAAACTTAGTTGGTTTGGTGGATACTTCATTAGTGTCAACGTATCTCAAACCCGTTTTGTCACTGTCATGCTTTTGTGATAAGATAATGCGATGCAGCATGTTAGATCCCGTGTCAAATTGTTTCACCTTTTTCTCTACATCCACATTCCTTGATTTCAAGTTCGAAATCTCGTATTTCAATTCAGTGTTCTCGGATGTCAATGATGAAATTTCAGATTTTAATGAATTTATAATGCATGACGACTCTTCTTTTGAATCGTTTAATTGAGACACAAGATTTTTGTTAGAAGATTCTAACAATTTCTTATCTTCAATTAATCGCTTCTTTTCTTTTGCAAGAGTCTTTGAAAACTTATGCAACTCTAAATATTGACTAAATAAATCATCATAAGAACATTCAGAATCGGAATCAGAGTCGGAAGATACCTCATTTTTAGATGTAAAGCATACTTGTGCCTTGTGTTCTTCCGTATCATCAGTCTCAGAGTCGGATGTGTCACTCCAAGTGGAGGCCTTGAAGGCTCTTCTCCTTTGCTTAGGTTCTGAGACGAGTCTATTATTGTTCCGATCCTTGTCAGGGTATTTGTTTGTTTGCTTTTCTTTATTAGGGCAGTCATATGATAGATGTCCAAGTTTGCCGCATTCATAGCACTTTATTTCCTTATTTTTATTTTTATGATCCTTAGGTGAGGTAGACTTATGTTTAATCGATTTTCTCAAAATTTTTCTTAATCTTTTAGCCATCGTGATTAAGTCCTCATCATCGGAATCTATGTCACTATCATCTACGACGTATTCAATTGATTTAAATGCTATAGCCCTGTCATTATTAGAAATGGACTCAGAATGTCTTAAAGCAAGTTTGTTTTCATATACCTTACGTGATCCGATTAGTTCTTTCATTTTAATCGATTTGGTCTCTTTTCTTTCTTCTACGGCCGTTACTTTAGGGTCCCACTCGGATGGAAGGCTTCGCAAGACTTTTTGTACCTTTTCCTGCATAGTGAAGGCTTTGCCAAGAGACTCAAGAGAATTGTAAATGTTAGTCAAGCGTAAATCCATTTCAATAATAGACTCATTTGGCAATAATCTAAAGGACTCAAGTGTGGACATAAGCATTTTGATTTTGGACTCCTTTACTTGGCTAGTCCCTTCATGTTTTATTTCAAGAATATGCCACATCTCTTGAGCACTAGAGCAATTACACACGTAACTAGCCTCACTTTTACTTAGGCCGTTTAATAGTAGTTGCATGGCTTTAGCATTCATACTCAACTTCTTTTTGTCATCACTAGTGTATTCTTGTTTCGTTTTTGTAACCTCTAGTGTGACACCATCAATAATTGACGTCTTAGTAGGAACAAATGGACCGTCTTCTATGATGGACCATAGATCAATATCAATAGCCATAAGAAAAAATTTCATTCTTAATTTCCATTGAATAAAAGACTCACCGTCGAAAAAAGGAGACCTTACAGTTGACATTCCTTCTTGCACGGTTGTGGTTGCCATGTCACTGAATTGTTGGATTCTTTGAAGTGAGTGTTCCTGCTCTGATACCAATTGTAGGATCTACAAGGCACCACTAGAAGGGGGGAGGGTTGAATAGGTGGTGCGGAAAGTGTGATTTTTAAAATTTGTTTAAAAACTAAACAACTCAACTTCTGAAAACAGATTCTGTTTCCAGAACAAGTTTTAAAATGTTTTTAAAACCAGGTTATAGGTCTCCAAAAATTTTGAAATTTTGAGAAAACTTACCCTCAGATGTTATGAGGATCCCCTAAAAATTTCAAAATAAAATTCAACCTTTAACCCCTTCAAACACCATTGGTAATCAGATTACGCGAATCTGCCAGAAACGGTAGACGGTTTGAAAACTTTATTCCTATTTGTGTGTAAGTCCAAATGCTCTGAAAATTTAACCACTAACTCCTTATATACTATATTTAAGTGGGTTGAAACAGTTTTGCAAAATTCTTTTGGAAAGTAGGTCAACTACAATCAAAGTCTCAACCTTTGCAAGTCTGAAAATCAGACTGCACTAGTCTCAGAACTTTTGATGTTTGATCGACTTCTACTTATCCAAAAGGGTTGAAACTTGTGCCAAATTAACCCTAGAACGTGTGACTATGTTTCTGGAAATTTTTGTGATTTTTGAAAGTCGTTTACTATTTTTACGAATGCTAACAAAAAGAGTAAACTGTGCAGTAACAGAAAGTAAATGCTTAAAGTAAATGGCACCAAGAATTTTATACTGGTTCGGTTATAAACAACCTACTCCAGTCTTCAAGGAACACCTTTCTTGGTTCACACTAGTCACACACATGCAATACACCTTACCACAGGGTTGATGGAGTTACACACCAACTCCAACCCTTTACAAACCTTGTACGACGAATACAATTCGCACGAACACCACCACCTTGCAAGATTGAAGATTGATCACACCTTGATCAATCTTTTACAAAGATAAAGAGTATGTGGTGGTCTATTACAAGCCTATTCAAGGATAGAAAGATATGAATACAATAGGCTTTCAAGAAGAAAGAAAGAAAGAGAATGTAGAAGAAGAAGGCTAGAACACTTTTGATCCTTGAACTTGCAACTCTTGTTCTTGTTCTTGTTTTGCTCTTCTTTCTCTCCTTTTAATTTGTTTTGGCCGCCCCCTATAGTGCTATCCCCCTCTTGAAAATTATCTTCTAAGTCCTTGGGAGAATGTAAGACATCATTGTGACATGGTCTTGCTTACTTGGCATCTTCTTATTGGATGATCATTTAAGCTTTGCCTACTTGGCACTTCATGATTGGTTAGATGTTGTCATCATTGATGACTTGGAAAAATCTGAGAAAAACACTTAAAACATGTGCCAAGATCAATCACAAAATAATTTCCATAAAGCATAAGATTATCACATAAGTTGCAAGAAAAAATTTCTTCCTTCCTTAAGCATAAAATCGGCCATAAAGTGTACATACCATGCTGAATTTTCAGCATGTGACACATGGAGATAAAGTTCAACGTGTTACCATTTTTCTTTGATTTTTCTTTTTAAAATGAATCACCAATTGATGGTAAATATTCTCATCACATGAGAAATGAACTTGGACACAATTATGCTCAAAAATTCGGCCTAGACAAGTCACACACATGCTGAAAAATTTCAGCATGTGTGATATGTAGAATATCACACTTTATTTAATTTAAATAATATTCAAATTATTTCCATTTCTTCTTCCAATCAATCACACAATAAAAGATGATAAAATATATCATATTAATGTGTAAAAATCGGCCACCCATGCTACACATGCTGAAATTTTCAGCATGTGTTATAAGTGAGACAAAGTTTGAATTCTTACCATATGTAGCTTCTCTCTTTAATTCACCAACATTGTATGATTGATCCTTGACCAATCAATATGCCAACAAGGATCCAAATAAGCTCCATCTTGGCTGTAGGGACGTTAGGCAATCCATATACATGTGCTGAAATTTATTTTTGCTAACTTTGTAAAATAGTGCACATTTAATAATACACACATGTTATATTCCAATCAGCCCTTAATTTAATTTTCTAGAACACTTTAAGATGTATATCATATGTAAAAAGTGTCTAGATACATGTCACATGATGTGCCAAAAACGTTCCATGTGTTGTGTGCGTAGAAAACCGAATTTTCGATATTTATCGATTACCCGATTTTTCTCTAATTTAAATTCCAACTTTTGCACATGTTATATATATTATGTTACACATAATATATATAATATATACTTTAAATCTCAGCACTTGGCTGGTCTAAAGTGGTGCCATTAACATGTGACAAAATTAAACTTGGAATCTTCACATTTTGGCCTTAATGTGGGGTGATTTGTGTGTGCCAACATGGAAAGTATTTTTGGCTGAATATACAGTCATGTGCACGAAATTGTTATCAATTTTTGAAATATAAGGGCTGGCCATTTATTTATGGCAAGTACGTGACACGTTGGCGAAGTTTTGGTATTCGCCCGATACGACAATTTTTGGTTTAGAACCTTTTATCGTGTCGTATTTAATTTGTCATCACCATATCTTATATCATATGATATAAGACCTGAATATACTCATAAATATGAGTTAAGTATAGTGGTGTGACATTAACATACATGTGTATGTGTCTTTTTCAAAAAATCTGAAAATATATGCAATATATATGTATATGGCGTGTATATATTTAAGGAAGCAGGAGGAGAAAACTTTCCTTCCTTAGCCTTGTTTCCTTTGTGCCTTTTCCAAATGTGGCTTCCTTTAATGAACTACTTAGTTTAATAAACTAAGTACTTCACTTAATGAACTAGTTTAGTTCATTAATGGTGGCACCTGAAAATAGTATAAACACAACAAATGTTTGCCATATGATGTAAGCTTTAACGATTCATGGCTCGTTAGTACGGCAACATTATATATGAGCTAAATAAGGCAAGTACTAAGCAATATCATGCACACGTTTGTTTATTCATGCACGTTTTATCTTATACACGTTTTTGTGCACATTTAAATTATGTATTTGAAAATCACTCAAACCCCTTTTTCTCTACACCAAGTACACTCAGGATGGTGACTGTGGGTGGGTACGACCCACAGCCACTCAGTTAGGACCCGGGTTCATGCATTGCATGGCGGAGATATCGGCATTTTGTGTGACATGACTTTGTTGCGTGTGACATGCATAGTAGGACATGCATCACAATGTTGCGCATTCCTTACCTTGAGTGATTTACTTTTCTGCAATCTTTCATATGTTTATGTGATATCATGTCTTACGTGCTATGTGTTATATCATTATTGGATGTTCGACTTGTACTAGTTGGAGGCAGGTGCCTACTGGGTGATTTCCCGTCATTCACCCCTACTCCCCCCCACCAGGTGAGCACGAGGAAGTGTACGACTATATCTTTGCTGAGGACGTGGCTGACACGGTAGTGTGGGCATACTGACGGACGCACCTAGGATACGAGGAGACCTTGCGACTGTCCGTTATTAGTTCATTGGGGTTTCCATCAAATATCACCTTGTACGGTTTGATAGACTCTAGATGTTAGCTCATTGACGTTCTGGTCATGCCTTATTTATTATTCTACTGAGGATTTTCTTTACCAAGAAAACTTTACGTTATCGTATTTTGTTTCCGCGCGAAAAATTTCTACGTCTTTCCAAGCATGTTGGAAATTGATCCCACGCTTTGTATTCTCCTTAGTGAGATACGGCGGGTGCACTGTTCTCGATGCTAGGGTTCGGGAGCGGGGCGCTACAGGTGGTATCAGAGCCGAGGCTTCAGATCCGCCTCGGGAACGCAGGATTAACTAGATCACCTAGACATAAGCTATGATCTTCTCCTAGGAATGCAAATTATACCCTAAATAAATGAAGTAGACCTAAGTTATGATCGGGTTATGGGAGGTGTGTGCCGTTGGTGAGCTTTCTCTATTTAATTATCGTTGAACCCCCAAACCTTCACATGAGCCTCAAAAAGGCTCGAACCCATCGATCACCCCGGTCTGAATCCTCGTCAAGGTTAGCACAAGATCCAAAAAATAATAATAATAATAATAATAATAATAATAATAAATAAATAAACAAATACCACTGTGTCGTGAATGATCTGGCAAAGGAGGCAACGGCGGTTGTGGTAACGACCACTAGGATCAGGGGGCCATTCTCCAGGCATTAGCTGACATCATGACCACTAGTTTAGCGCAATAGCGGCAGCATCAGTGAGCCAGCGGCTTCCGCCGTTGCCACCACCAGATCTGAGGTTCTACCACATGGAAATGCAGGACGTCCGGAATCTGAGGTCATAAGGACCCTTCACCAGGGAGGCGTAAATATGGGACATGGCCGCTAATAATCACAAGACCGCTCGCGACGGATGTATGGCCGTAGAGGAGTGCATGGCTACCGCTGCCACCATGTGCTCATTGTTGACGCCACAATTGGGTCAGTGTGGGGGAATTATGCAAGGATGAGTGCGACAACCAGGACGTTTTACGAGAAAGAACACTGAGCAGAGGCCGGCACCACCATCAGAACAGAATCACGAACAATATACAAAGGAAGCAAAGTCAGTGCCCAGATCCCCGTGAGGACTGATGCGAACATCGGGGAGGATGGCGGCGTCATATCAGAGTTCAACCGCCGTCGAATAGGTATCAATGACTCATCATCAGTACAGATGATGTTAATAAGAGACAAATGATCAGAGTTGCGCAGCGGAAGCGTGGGTTTCTTAAGTCACGTAAGTTCAGAAGAGTGAATCTCAGTGGATCCGAAGAAGATTAAGGATAACGCTGAATAGCCCTGACCGACCGAGGTGACTGAAGTAAGGAGTTTCTTGGCTTGGCCAGCTGCTACATGGAATTCGATTAAGGATTTTCGTCGATACTGGTGCCCCTAAACAGACGGAAGCATAAAGAGGCGAAGTACGAGTGGACAGTTGATATCAACAAAGATATCAACAAAGCTTCGATGAACAAAAAAAATGGTAAAAAAAAACTTAAACACAAGACCATAATACATAATGTTGCTAATTAACTATATATACACGCACTGACTAACACAACATACACTAACGGCGTATTTCCACATGTCAACCACGTACTAGAACATTAACATACAAAATCCAGCATAATTACACCAAGAGATATAACACAGTACAAAAAAAAGATATCACCTAACCTAATGAACTATAAATATACAACGTACATAAGTCAACAATATATATATACACACACGCACACATATACATGCATATATATAAATATAGATATATATATATATACATACAAAGCGACCAACACAAAAATATGAAGTAACATGTAAAAGCTCACAATATATATAGAATACTATAACAACGTAAGAGTAGAGAACGTATAAAAGATATACGAAAAGTCAGGATTATATGTGCTAAATGATCACCAAAAAAGAACACATGCCAGATAACCAATTTAGAAATTTATAAACGTTAGGCTGTTAATATGTATTGAGTGTTACTAATCCACAGAGTAACACATAATTATAAAAAAAAATCTCCAATCTCTTACAACAATAAACAAGCAAACATACAACACAATTTGTTACAACATTAATGATATAACGTAAATGGGTCGATTTAAGGAACATACAAATAGATACACGAAACATGAGTAACTAACTGATGCTAAATAAATATGCACGGGTATACACGCGGACACCACGATATAACTAATACAATAAAACAATGATAAACATCATAATGTATAATGACCACAAACAACACAATTACAAAGAATACAGTAACACAAACACTTTCATACAAAACATGGGTTACGATATAGGCAAACATTTACAAATCTTAAAACAAATAATTAACATACACAATTGAAGTAAAGTATGCGAATTACGAGTTAGGAACGACACATTATTGCATGACAACATAGTAATAGATTAAAGTGTAAATAACTTAATAACATGACAAAAAAAATTTACATGTCATATATGAACATCCAAATAAATTATATATCTACATTACAGTAAAACATGTGCACTTATGCATTTCCTTCGGAGTTATATACATAACAATATTTATACAACAATAAGATAAGATTGTACGGAAAATATAGAGTATGGGTAGCAAAAGAATTATTAACGACTAACATAAGTACAGGAGAGAGATCACGGTAAACAAAGACTAAGATGAACGCGCGTAGCATGTGTACCGCTTAAAAGTCAACTAACAAACAGTATAAACATAATACATATGACGAACTGTAGATAACGGTTGTGAATGCATGAGCTACATATGATACGTAAGTCGTACCTGCGTTTTAAAAATAAGGATACACAACATACTATTTTGTGTATACCAAACATGTTCAACAACTTAACCACTAAAACAACAAAAATATTAACAACTCGTGTATGCTTATATATATAATGTACGGAGATACACTTGAGCACTGCATTACATTCACAATCCGATGGGTAGTCGGAGGAGATGAATTCAGACTCTTCAAGACATGTATACGCCTTGCACCATTGACTGCAAGGGGAACTGGGATGGTATGATCAAGTTGGTTGAGTTCCCCTATAACAACAACTAACATAACGCCATCGGCACGGCGCCAGTTGAGGCACTCTATGGGTGTAAGTGCGGATCCCATGTCCAATGGGATGGGGTCGGAGAGCGTACTATTACCGGTACAGAGCAGATCGAGCAAACCATTTTGAAGGTAAAGCTAATTTGGGAAAGACTTAAGGTTGCCCAAGACATAAGTAAGAGTTGGGTAGATTCGAAGAGACGTTCCCTGGAGTTTACGGTTAGAGTAAAGGCTTACTTGAAGGTATCGCCTACAAAGGTTGTTGCACGTTTTGATCTGAAGGGTAAGCTAAGGCCTCGTTGTATATGCCCCTACGAGGTATCGAAAGGATTGGTTCTCTAGCTTACCGTTTGGCGTTACCTCCGGCACTAGCCTAAATATACAATGTATACCATGTTTCTCACTAAGAAGGTACATTTACGATCCGAGTTAGGTATCTAAATCCCAGCCTTTGGGATCAAACTAGATGCGTCATATAAAGAGACACTGGTCCGAATCATAAGATCGCAAAGAGCAAGAGCTGAGGAGGAGGAGAATCATTCCGTATATCAATGTGCAATGGAGCAATCACAACGAAAATGAAGCGATTTGGGAGTTGGAAGATCAAATGCGCGAACGCTACCCCCTACCTTTTTGAATTAGGTACGACAAGTTTCGAGGACGAAACTTTTTGTAAGGAGGGTAGGATGTTACACCCTGAAAAATTTTGAACTAGCCAATACACGTCAAGTTAAATTAGAGTAGCAGTTGGGTGTAACGACCCTTTTTAAATGGAGTAACTATAGCAAATCGTTTCTGTCCAAGTGGTTCCATATATGTGTATATATATATGTTATATATATATATATATATATATATATATATTTTTTTAGCTGTAAAAGAAATATTTTATTATGCCTCACTTATGGCGGAGGAAAATCATATTACAAAAGAGATCAATAAACGAATAATAATGGTACAACGAGCATATAATGTCTAATCTCCAATCATATATGATATGCCACATTAAAACCTTGCCAAGTAAAACCACCCTTGTGGATAAAACCTTGGCGAAAGAAAAAGCGTACATATTTATATGAAAGGAGTGAATATATGAATATAAAGGAAGAATTCGCTTGATGCTTGTAGTTATCCACAGTTGAGTGTTGTGCATTGTCGCCTAGATCTTCCATAGCAAATATCTCCACAAGTATTGTTGTGTCCATGAGAACATGCATATAAAGAATGTAAGTTAGTGAATACAGCAAGACGATGGATTGTGGGATAAACAGGAGCACTTGAATTGCAGCATAAGATATGGTGGAACATATTACCCATGTTACCCATATCCGATGATTTGGGTAATGGTAAATTTAGAATAGCTGGCTGTGGATTGATGCAAATAGGTAGTATAACGCAGAATGTGAATCTTACCCATGTTGCCCATATGCAACAATTTTGATCTTTAGCCGAGACCATGTCTAAGATATGGTGTATTCTCCGTCTGACTACACGCCCGCACTATTGATGGCAACACTGCTACTGTGGGAAAAACAGTAAGTTTTTGATGGAATTGGCCATATTGAGCTAAAAAATGCGCCTGTTGATTTGCCTCTCGAGGAATGTGTGTTAACTCAGCTGATGTTGACAGTAGCAATTCGCGGAATATGGTCGCATGAACATCCATATTATTCTGAACTGCTGAAATTACTCCATATGCATCTACTTCCACTTCAATGGAACCCCACTGTGCTGTGAAATATAAGTACCCAAAATATGTTGCTTGAAATTCTGCTGTGGATGGTGTAGATAACGGTAAGTGATAAGAGATTGCCCCCATGAATGTACCATTGCTGTCACGCAAGATTGCTCCAGCAGCTGCAGAAAATCTCCCATGGGCCGCATCCGTGTTCAGCTTCAATCTACCCGGTGGAGGATGGAGCCATCTGACAATGATACATCTAGGTGGGCGTAGCTACAGAGATAATCCAAGATCAATTAAGTCGTGGTCCGATATTGCGAATTTCTTTCCTCTTTGTGCGGATGACCAATCATACAATGAGCGTCGAATATTTTATAGCACTGTTGTCTTTCTCCAACGTTCATCACCATATGTTATGGATGTGTAAGCTTTCCATAATTCCCATACAATGAAGGATGGGGCCACAATTCTGAGAATACCTTTAAGCGTATTTCCTTTGGTTGACATCCACCATTGAATTAAATTTTGCTGCAGTGTTCGGACATTGGTAGAAGGGCCATCCAAATAAGCTGCATACATTTTCCAGATTCCGGTAATTTCTGGGCAATCTAAGAATATATGATCTACTGTGATTTGCGACTTTAGACAGAAAGGACATTGAGTAAGATGAATATAGACAAACTTCTGCAAGTTTTCTTGAAGAGGAGTTGCATTCCGATACAGGCGCCACAGAAAAACACGGATGTGAGGGGGAATGTGCTTATGCCAAATGAATTTATAGGAGATACGAGAGTTCTTCACAGCACGTATCTGATCATACGCAGTTCTAATGGTGTATTGATCCAAGTCCAGATTATTAAAGCAAAATGAATAGATTCGACATATCCGTTTCCAGACTGGGGAATCTGTGATCCGTATGTCATAAGAGTTTCGGGTGGCATATCTTGCGTGTATAAATTTACTCCATAGGGAATTGTTCTCTTGATATCTCTATCATATTCTGCAAGAGTAGGCTTTCTGGAGATCTTCTAGTTTTCTCAATCCTAGACCTCCCTCAGCCGTTGGCCCGAAGAGTTAATCGCTTGAAATCCATGAATGGCAAGTCCTTGTGTCCGTGCTTCCCCAAAAAAATTTGATCATCAATCTCGTTATTGTGCGGATGAGACTCTGTGGTTTGGCACGCCGATAGTAGGTGTAACGGTATTGCAGCAAGAACATGTTTGATCAAAATTAATCTGCCGGCTTGATTAAGGAACTTGTTCTGCCACATAGAGAGTTTTGCTTGTATTGAAGAGAGGAGACTCGCAAAGTGTGCTGCTCTTTCTTTACCTCTATGCAACTGGACTCCTAAGTATTTTATTGGCAAAGTAACTGCTGTCATGTGTAATACCTGTTCCATCCGACTGATCTGAGTGCTAGAGAGATAGGTTGGTGGGACAAAGTTACTTTTCTGAAAGTTTGCTACCTGGCCCGAGGTTGCTTGATATAGTTCCAAGAATTTTCTGAATTTCCTTAGGTTCCTCAGTCCGCCATTGATAAACACCAATAGATCATCAGCAAAAGCTAGATGGGTAACTGTTTTTGGTCTTCCTGCTGTAAATGGCATGATGATCCCTTGCTCAACCATATTGTTAATGGCCCTTGAAAATGCCTCGGACGCTAGGATAAATAAGATGGGGGATAAAGGGTCTCCTTTCTTGACGCCTCTTGATGGTTGGAAAAAACCGGAAGGCACTCCATTGATCAATATCGAAATGTAGGTGCCTTTGAGGTGATTAAAGATGAGATTGAGAAATCTTTCTGCAAAGACAAATTTTGATAGTAGTTTGGAGAGAAAAGTCCAATTGACCCTATCAAACGCTTTCATCATGTCAAGCTTTATGATAACATTGGAACCTCTAGCTTTCGTGTGCAGCAAGTGAACCATTTCGCGAGCCATAAGAATCTGTTCTGATATATCTCTTCCCTTCACAAACCCAGCCTGCTCAACCGTAATAAGTTTCTTAAGTAGCGGTTGTATTCTCGTTGCAATAATACGCGTTGCCAATTTGGATACGAAGTTAGCTAGACTAATTGGCTGATAATTAGAAAATGTACGTGGAGTAGGGGTCTTTGGTAGCAGTATTATTAATGTACTGCACATTGCCTTCGGGATAGGGATGCCCAGAAAGAATTCCTGCATTGCCTTGTGAACATCATTTCAGACTATATCCAGCAGCTGCGGAAGAAATATCCATTAAATCCATCTAGACCAGGTGCACTTTTTGGATCAAGTGACCAAACTGCTTCTTTCACCTCTGAATGTGATGGTAAAGCCGTTAACAGCTGATTATCAGACGAAGATATGAGTTGTGGTATATGATCCAGAATAGAAGCATCATCAGAAATTGGTTCTGCCGAAAACAATCTTTTGTAATAATCTACCGCCGCTTGTTGAATACCGCTCTGTGTGTCGATGACAATACCTTCCTCATCTCGTATTTGGTTTATTGTCTGCCACGAATGCCTGTCTTTAACAATGTTGTGAAAAAACGATGTATTGGCATCTCCTTATGCTATCCATTTCTGTCTAGCTTTTTGAGCCCAAAATAACAGTCTCTTGCGTTCTGCTGTCTTGTATTTTGCTTGAACTTCATGATATTGCATGCGGGTTTCTGGTGAGGGCCGTGTGTCAAAAGTGGCTTCACATCGAGTGAGTTCCTGCTCCAAATGTGCTACTTGATCAAAAATATTGCCAAATACATTTTTATTCCATGCTTGAAGATCCTTTTTCAACTGCTGTAGCTTGTTATATAATCCCCCCATGCCTCCTGTTGTGGGGTATGACTCCCACGACGATTTCACAAAATTATGAAACTCCTGATGTTCTACCCACATATTCTGAAAACGAAAGGATTTAGGTCCCTGAATGATGACTGTGTAGAACGTAGTAGTAATGGAGCATGATCAGATGTTAATCTCGGAAGATGCTTAACTCGGAGGTTTGGAAATAAAGAGTTGTATGATTCTGAGCATAACATGCGATCCAATCTTCGACGAACTATTCCCAACCCACGACCACTTGTCCAAGTATACGTGGATCCCTCATAGGGCAAGTCTATTAACTCACAATAAGAAACGCAATCGCTGAAATCCTCCAATGAGGACATCGAAGGGGAAGATAGGCCATCATGTTCTGCGACTGATAAAAATGTGTTGAAGTCCCCTCCGACTAACCACGGATCTGTATAAGTATCATGATGATGTTGTAATGCAAGCCATAATCTACGGCGCTCTGTCACAGTATGCAGCCCATATACTGGAGTGTACCAGAATGTAATCTCTGTGCCAACTAACTGGAATTTGAAATGAGAGCATTGTTCTTCGTATACTGTAGAGATTAGTTTAAGAAAATTGCTTGTCCAAAATATCCATATTTTCCCCGACAAACAGATTCAGCATGTGAAAACTTCAGACGTCGTTGTAGATGAGCCAAGTGTACAGCGTCCCTCTTTGGTTCAATTATGACCAGTAGGTGCAGTTTATGAGTCTTTACTAGTTTACGAATGCGAACCATTGAGGTCGCAATTCCCCGAACATTCCAAACTAGACAATTCATTGAGAAGATGAGGAGGATAAGTGTGAAGATCGGGTTAGCCTTTCAGAAGCCTGTGTGTATGTGGCAACCATTTCTTGTTTTGTACGACGTCGTCTTGTTATGGGATTTGGTTCCTCTAGGTCTTGCAGCAGTTGTTCTGTGGATTTCGCAAAGGATTCATTTATGCCCATACTGCTTATCTGGCCCTCTGCTGCTACCGCATGTCCTTCATGGATGTTGACTTGCTGCTGTTCATTATCTGGTGGGAAAACTTTTGCGAGTATATTTTGTGTTGTATCGTGGTAGGAGGCTCAGGTGGAACCTGGATTAATAATTCTGAGTCAGATCTTGTGGCATCTAATACATCATCATTTTCCTCCATAATGTGAATCAATGACACTCCAGTTTTAGATAAATCTTTCTGTTCAGAAATTGATTGTATTATAGCATTGTCATCCAGAATATCTTTGGCTAAATGTGGTCGCTCTTCATTGGGTTTATCGTCTGGTTGGGTGCAATCATCGTCCTCCTCTTCCACCATCACAAATTGCATGGGATTATTTTTCTTTGGTGTCCATCGTTTAGCTTTTTCATTTGGCTTGATAGGGTTGATTACTGGTTCTTGCTCATTTTCTCGACGCTCATCGCCTGCTGGATTGCAATTTTTGGCTTCATGTCCCAATATGCGGCAGGTATTACAGAATAGAGGAACATTCTCATATTCTACTGTAGGATATATTTCATGATCTCCCCCTTGAATATGAAGGCGGGTGGGTAATGATTTAGAAATATCTATTTTAATGCATAACCGAACCACCGATGGTCTCAATCCATTAGATGTAGCAGAATCCATTTTCAATGGTAATCCAATCATATAAGCAATATCCCATAGGGCTGATTTGTTTTGGAAATATAGGGGAATGCCTCGGATGGAAACCCAAATTGGAACAATGGGTTTATCGATCTTGGGATCAAAATCTGGTGTCCACTTTGTCACCCTCATAATATAGCCATTAACCATCCATGATCGGCGTAAAAAGCATCTATGGTAATCGTCCGGTTGTTGAAAAGTAAGAATAATATGTTGATCATCAAGCAATCCTAACTTAGGAATTGTTTTAAATCCAATCCGTTCCATGCAATCAGATAATTGTTTCATATTTGGTCGTCCATGCCAGAAGGAACCAACCAATGTATATTTGTATGGCAATAAGTATCGATCAACCTCATCTTTTGTGAATGATATAGAAGGCATACCTTTGTAGCGTGATATTGATCGGATTGATGCAGCAGGCTCCATCACAGTCGGGGCTACAGCCGCCGCAAATGTTTTCTTTAGCGCAGGGGGATCTGACATTATCAGAAAATTGGTAGATGTAAATTTCTTTGAACAGAGATGTAGATTCAAGCGAAACAGGCAATGCAGGTGATAATTGAACAATTTTGGCAGAAAATTGAGATCAAAGGCAGGATCTTTTTTCATGGTGATTCGCCGTGAACGAAATCGCCAGAGCCGCTACTATTCATCTTTTCGACATGTATATATATATATATATGTATGTATATGTATATGTGTGTGTGTGTATGTGTGTGTATGTATATATATATATAAGGTATAATAAAAGATGTGCACAAAGAAATAATATAAATAAATAAATATATAAAGGTTTAAAATGGGTGCCGTGGGATTAGGAGTGAAAAAAATAATAAAATAAATATTAAATAATAGCATAAAGGAGTGGATAATTAATGGGTAAAGAATTTTTTTTAAAAAAAGAAAAGAGGCACGATTTGGGGGGGATAACGGTTTCCCCCCAAAGTTTTGGCTAGCAGTAAGGATAAATGGCAAGGGGGTGGGGGCAGCAGTGAGGAGCAATAATAATAAAAAATAGAGAGATGGCAGAGAAGGAACGGCAGAGGAGAAGAGAGAGGGAAGGGAGAAAAGAGAAAGAGAAGAAAAGAAGAGGAAGAGAAGGAGAAGGGGGTGATAAGGCGTGCAAAACCCATTTGGTAATCGTATAATTGTGCAATCGTCTGCGACCCAGGTAGGTTCCCTCTTCCCCCTCCTATTGGTACAAATTCAAGCATGCTTTGGTGATATATTGCGTGTTTGTTGTTTTTAATTGTTGAAATATATACTATGTTGCTTAATCTGTGAAAAGCATGGGTTTTGGTTACTGTGGAATGTGGTTGATCTCCGTCGAATGCGTTTGATGACTGTGGTTTTGCGTGGATTGGATTTTTGATTTTAGGGAAAAATTTGATAATCAAAATGGTAAAACTTTTGCATGTTTAGAGATTTTTCATTTTGTTTTAACCTTAGAATAGGTTCTCATAGACTGGAAATAGGCAAAAATATAGATCGGGGTCGAAAAACGGTCGCCGGAGACCGCCGGTGCGCCGCACGCGCCGCTGGAAGCGGCCGCGCGTGGCCTTCAGGCGCGGGCAGCGAACTGCGCGCACCTCTTGCATCCAGGCACTGGAATTTGGGTTTATTTAAAAAAAACTATAACAAACAGGGCCGAAGCCCAGACTGGAGGCAGGTAGCCCTTAGCGGGCCGCTGCACCTGTATCAGGGCCTGGCCCATTATCGTCAGTTATTAAAAAAAAACCTGCTGAGCCGACCGCGAGCCGGGCCGAATGGCCAACGGACCGGGCCCTAGCTGGCCGGCCCAATTAACAAAGATTTAAAAAACAAATTCGTCGGGCTGCTTGCTGACAGGCCGACTGAAAAGGGGTTGATGGATAGGGCTGGTGACAAGGCCAGCCCATTAAAGTGTTATATATATTATGTTTAATTTCCGAAATTCAATAATGTAATTTTAATTAATTTAAAATAGAATTAATTATGGGAAAAATATAATAAATATCAGAAAATTATAAATAAATTTCAGAAATTATAAAATACTGAAATTAAATGATTTCCATTAAATTTTGGTAATTGTTATAGTTTATATTGATTCGAATTATTAGGTAATAAATAGAAATAAATTAGAAAAAAAAGGAGAAAAAATATAGGAAATGAATAATAATATATACAAGCCATGGAAAAATAAGTTTACCATCAAACAACATTAAATCATTACTCGGATAATAAATAAACCTAGATTTGAGTGTCGAAGGATGGTGAGGATGGGCCAGGGGCCTCAGACGATCATTAAATGAACCTAGATTTGAGTGTCGGAGGATGGTGAGGATGGGCCAGGGGATCAGACGATTGTGTTGTTTGCATTCATGGCACGCACATTGCATGATGGTGCGTCGTGATGTACGGGTCACGGGCGCTCAGGATGTTGTACGGTGGCAGGGCCAAGTGCACTCAGGATGGTGACTGTGGGTGGGTACGACCCACAGCCACTCAGTTAGGACCCGGGTTCATGCATTGCATGGCGGAGATATCGGCATTTTGTGTGACATGACTTTGTTGCATGTGACATGCATAGTAGGACATGCATCACGATGTTGCGCATTCCTTACCTTGAGTGATTTACTTTTCCGCAATCTTTCATATGTTTATGTGATATCATGTCTTACGTGCTATGTGTTATATCATTATTGGATGTTCGACTTGTACTAGTTGGAGGCAGGTGTCTACTGGGTGATTTCCCGTCATTGACCCCTACTCCCCCCACCAGGTGAGCACGAGGAAGTGTACGACTATATCTTTGCTGAGGACGGGGCTGACACGGTAGTGTGGGCATACTGACGAACGCACCTAGGATACGAGGAGACCTTGCGACTGTCCGTTATTAGTTCATTGGGGTTTCCATCAAATATCACCTTGTACGGTTTGATAGACTCTAGATGTTAGCTCGTTGACGTTCTAGTCATGCCTTATTTATTATTCTACTGAGGATTTTCTTTACCAAGAAAAATTTACGTTATTGTATTTCGTTTCCGCGCGAAAAATTTCTACGTCTTTCCAGGCATGTTGGAAATTGGTTCGACGCTTTGTATTCTCCTTAGTAAGATACGGCGGGCGCACTGTTCCCGATGCTAGGGTTCGGGAGCGGGGCGCTACATTAGTCATGCAACATATGCATATATAAACTCATAAACACATAAAATCCAAGTAATTAAACATGATAAACATATATGGAATGTTTAAAAATTCATTACATGCAAAGAAGAGGATGTGTATACCAATAATGATTATTAATTTGTCAAATATTAGAGAAATTTTTCAGAAATCTATTGACATCGATCGATCCATGTATAAATTTTAGAGGCTGATGTAAACATCGACTGATCGATGTACCTCCAGTTGAGAGATTGATTTCTCACAGTGAGGTTTTGTTTTTTATTCTAGTTGAATTCAATCAATCGATGTGAGAGGCTGATCTACATCGATCAATCCATGCGAGGTACTGATGTATACATCGATCGATCGATATCTCATAGTAAGATTCTGGTTTTATTATATCCAACATCGATAGATCGATGTTAGGGGATGATGTATATTGATCGATCCATATGTCTCAACCTGAGAGATCGATGTCACTTTTTCATTTGTTTCAACTTTTGATACTCTTATAATATAAAATCATATTCCCCAAGCATTTTAACACTTAAAATCATGTTTTTGAAAATTATCCAACCATTCTCAACATTTTCAACCAGAGATTTGTTCTAAATTGTGAAAAATGACTCGACATGTAACAATTTTAAAACAAGAAGTTTTTGAGGACAGTTGCTATTCTACTTAATTGCATTAACTTTATATTGTGTTCATTAAATTTGGTCTGGCTTCTATAACCGTCATAAAATATGTCTATTAACTTTTGAAATCAAACAGGTTTTGTTTTGGATTGATCCCCATGAGTCTAGAATCTGGCTCGCTGTTGCCTCTGAGTGACAAACTTTTGTCGTATTTTCAGAAAAATTTCAGAACAGCAAGATGGTTGGAGAGTATAAAAGCTACCTGTTTGAGTATCAGTTTGTCCAGTAAACCGCACAATCATGGGCTCCGGATCCAATTCGGCTAACAAAGTTTTTTTTAATTCAATATAGTCGTGTTTATTATATTTGCATGGTTTCATCCTTCACATCTGCAGAACTATTGATGGTTTAGAAGTTTGTTTGCGATAAAATCAGGAATATTGACATGCAGTTTTTGGTGATAAAAAAAGAATAAATTGAAACCCCCTCAGAAACAATAAAACCCATTGAACTTTAATTGGATTCTCAGTCAAAATTCTTTTGAACCAAATATGTTGTCATTACGCATCACGGATGCAGTAGTAAAACAGGTCTTTAAGTGCTTGCGGTAAGAAAAACCAAATGTGATGTTAAGACGCTTTAGTGAAGCAGTATTAAAACATAGATCCAAATGTATCTTGCAATTCGTGGCCATCAAAAGAGCAAACAAGCCCATATTGGGAAGTTTGCTTGATAGCTTTCTAGAAAGCTCATCAGGGAAGTTGTACCGATTTGTCACGGGTCCTATTACTCGAAACGACTCATCCGTCGTATTTCACTAAGGAAAATACTAGGTGTCGATATAATTCAATTACACATCAACAAAATGATGAAAATCGATATCAGTTAAAGTCATAGAAATTAAAACCTCAAAATAAACCAATGTAATATAAGGTCAAAATGGAAAACCAGAAATGCTAAGTTTCAACCGTATAACATCAAATCGATAAAAATAATGTGTTGACTAAACCCTGAAAAAAATCCTCACATAGCCTCGAGCATCAGTAACCCCATTCCTGGTCGTCCTCGAAATAAGCTAACTCGTAATCGTGGGTATCTACAAAAAAATGAGGAAGTGTAGTATCAACGACACGTCACCCAGCAAGTAATCTAACTATATTTACCATAGGATCATTCATGGAGAAGTAAGTGTAATAAAATAAATAAATAACGATATAGAAAATAACATGCTTCTCTTCACGAATAAATTTACCTTTTTACCCTTATACCAATCAAGCAACAAAGTCACGCACAACTAAAGTCATAATCAGTCAAGTGTTAGTACAAACCAAAAACGATGATGTAATTTCAAATCGATGAGATGCAATGCAAATAAATTCCAAGTTCGATTCAAAACGATTCAATGTTTGATATAATGCGATTTGATAATTTGATACGATTTTCGAAAACGGTTTCAAATTCGATTTCGATGCATTGGTCATGGCACTTGCCTTACAAGTGACATATATCGCAAGACTTACGAATTGTCCCCCAATGGTCGATGTGTCCAGGTGGCCTATCGATAATAGTCATATGTGCCTGGACGGTTCAATTGACGGTCATATGTGTTCGAGCGGCCTATCAATAATAGTCATATGTGTTCGAACAACCAGTTTGTTCGGAACCAACCTGCTTAACAATATATTTCCATTGTAAGGGGGATTTCGAAATATGCAATGCACGATTTTAAAACAATTTTCAAATATCGATTCTTAAATATTTTTCAACAATCAATATCGATCAAGTCAAATACACATAATCCAATAGCAATTAGGTCACACGATTATTAACTTTTCGATATTCGATGTCTACTAACCTCCAATCACTAGTATGTATATACACATATATGCCCACGTCTATACATGTGTGTATACAAGTATATACCTACACGCACATCCCTCCACCCTCTTTTCCCCTTCCATTGTTTTTCTAACACAAGTCACATTTTCTCACATCTAACCCCATAGACAGCAAGTACGGTTTATGTCTAACACGCTGTCCCAAAGTTCACTGCCACACGCACAGCCACTCGCCGGCTCGTGAGCCGCATGCGTCGCCACTGTCCAGCACCTCCGGCCATCAGAATTCACCTTTTCTCATTTCCAACCTTATTCCACCCTCAAACGGTGAAAAATCTCATTAGTCTGAATTCAATTTACCCAATCACCAATCCAAAAACCCTAATTTAAATTTCATAAAATCACACAATTACAAATCACTCTATCAATTTTTGAGTCAATTTTATGTCTCACTAGCCCCCTATCTAACACCAATCATCTTGGCCTCCCCACTATTTTATAAAACAACGTTCATATAACATATGTATACACATATATACTCGGTATACATACATATATTAATATAATTTATATCTTATACGTACTCCAATCATGCATCCAATATGCCTTCCTAATATACCACTGTCCACAACTCCCACACTATCATACACTTTCGGCCCATATATGAACAACAATACACCCACCTACATATAAAAATCACGTATACCCACAGCAGCAACACTAGCTTATCACAATTCCTCCTTTCTTTTTCTGAACTCACACAGCCCATATCACCATTTTCGGCCTTTGACCCCAAAACTATTCGGCCCCAGTTTTTTTTCCTTCTATACTACAACTACAATGTAATGTGTGTGTGTATTTTTTTTAGAACGAATATATTTTTATTGAAAAGCCTCACTTATGGCTGAGGAAACCCATATTACATCAAGTACATTCGTCATTGTAAGAAAATAAATGAAATAGAATACAAATAATGATGTATCTCCAATCGTATATGTGTGTATATATATATGTGTGTGTATATATATATATATATATATATATATAAGAAAATGCTCTCTGGCGATCGCTTTTCATGGCCGCACTAGCTGCCGTCGCCGCTGAATCTCGCTGCAATCTGAATTCTTTGTCGATCATCTCCATTACTTCCGCTTCCCCTGTTATCTGTTTCATCTATTCCTGCATCACTAGGTTGCGATCGCAATCATGTAGCCGCCATCGCAGCCTCCAACTTTTGCGGTAGTTCTTTCTGGTGCTTCCGCCACTCCATCAGTCGTGATTGCGCTGAAACCAACCTCTAGGCATAAAGGCATCCCGCTGGTTTCGCTTTCAGACGAGGAAGTCGATGCTCTTGCTGTTCCGTTCAGGTTTTTGCTCGTAGGTATTTTCTGGTATGGACGCCCTCCTTTGAAGGTTATACGTGAGGTTTTTGAAAAAATAGGATTTCAAAATGATCTGAAAATTACGTTGATTGATCAAAAGCATATACTGTTGAATTTTCGTCATGAGCCTGATTATATTCGTTGTTTTTACCGACGTTCATGGAGTATTTCTGGATGCCATATGAGAGTTACTAAATGGACAATTGATTTTGATCCTGCTTCCGATGTGCCCATCGTTCCCGTTTAGATCTCCCTTCCCGGATTGCCAATTCATTTTCATCAAAAAGCTTCTCTTTTTGAGATTGTAAAACCTATTAGAACGCCTATAAAATTAGACATTGCTACTGCCGATGGTTTGCGACCCTCAGTGGCAAAGGTGTGCGTTGAAGTTGACTTTTCGCAGGAATTGCCCAAGAAGATGTATCTGCAGTCAAAACACCGAATTCTCTTACAACAGATCATATATGAGGATCTCCCATCCTTTTGCATAGTGTGCCGCCGATTAGGGCATGTGACGAGCAAATGTGATGACTCTCACCCTCCTCCAGCAAAGTTGAAGCAAGACCACCCGATGGACTCCAAAAAAGGGTGGACCTCAGCGTGATAACGAAGACCCACCAGTTGCAGCCAATGAAAGTATTATCCAGACAAAATAATGTCGAAAATTAACCAAGGACAGAACAGCATGAAAATTCAGCCCAACAAGCAGACACCAATGATGATCAGTTGAATATTTTCCAGTATCAGTTCAGCAAGATATTAATTTTCTTCTGGATGATAAAGAGGATGAGGTCTTCATCATGCAAAAGCTTAATGACGAGTCCGACTGTTGCCAATTTTTGGATTTAGATGTTGGTGTTATTGACAGCAACTCAGCGGATATGGAAGCCCGTAGTCAATTTCTAACTAGAATCAAAGCTGATGCAGAAAATATCAGCAAGAGGTTATTCTCCCAGCCAACTACATTTGATGATGCTCAAATCTTGGCAGACTCTTTTGTGTTGAAGGATTCAGGTGCATATGCTGATGTGTTAATCCCACTTCCACAAAGAAGGCGTCGACATGCCAGAAAAGATTTGCCCCCTCGTCCGCCGTCGATAATAGAAACATGGAGTGCATCACATCGGAGTTCTACATTGCAGGAGGTTTCTATTACTGTTTCTCAATGAAGCCCATCACATGGAACGTTGGTGGAATGCACACCTCACTTAATCGTCTGATAGTGCTGTTGCATGAACATCGAGTGGATATACTGGTCTTGATTGAGCCCAAGCAGCGAGATAGCAAGTTAAATTATTACCGTCTAAAGCCGGGTTTTCGACATGCATTAGTAACTTGCTCTAGTAACATATTGATTTTTTGGCAGGCGTTTAGCATCCAGTTTATAGGAATTGACCATGGCATACAGGCATCGTTATTTCGCTTCATATGGCTGCCACTTCAACAGAATATGGCATGGTCTATGGTTTATGGAAAACATATTGTTCATGACAAAAAAATTCTTCGGGATAAATTGATTTCGCATCATAACAGCACTTCGGATCCTTGGGTTGTAGGAGGAGACTTTAACACATTTCTTCGCCTGGATGAGCATCAAGGGCGCACTTCTCCTTCTTTGTGCACCTTATCGGATTTTAATGATTATGCACAGCAGTGCCATTTGCAGGAGGTACCTACCTCAGGTCATCAATTTGCATAAGCCAGAGGGAGTGGCGTAAATCGAGTCCAGCGGCGCTTGGATCGATTGTTAGGCAGCATAGTTTTCTTAATTTATTTTTGGATGTGGAGGTTACGTATTTATCTCGAGTCTCGTCGGATCACGGCCCGCTTCTGCTACGTTGTCATTTGAGTCTTGATAAGCCTCTCTCCCCATTTTGTTTTTTAAATATGTGGTCAAATCATTCGGATTTTCATGCCCATATAGCTTCAAAGTGGCATGAATATCCCACCATAGGAGGTATGAGGGGTTTATATAATGAGCTACAAAAACTTAAGAAGGATCTTCGCCATTGAAATATGGCAGTCTTTGGAAATATTTTTGATCGATCAAAGGAGGTAGAACAGGAATTATCTCGTTATGAGGCGGCTTTTGAAGCTTCTCTGACATAGGAGAGCTGTCAAGCATTCTCCAGGGCAGAAGCAATTCTACTTCGAGTTAACGCTGAGCAAGCAATGTGCTGGGCACAGAAATCGCGTCTTCGCTGGGAGATGGAGGGAGATGCAAACACTGCGTATTTTCATTATATAGTGAAGGATCGATATCGACGTCAAAGAAGATGGCAAATCTCAGATAATGCGGGTACTACTTACTCAAACTCGGATGACATGGGCCGCCTAGCTGTGGAGTTTTACACACAACTATTTGCAAATGAGGAGGTCCAACATGTTGATGAATTTCTGCAACATTTTCGTACCATAGTTTCTCAATCTGATAATGACACCTTATTGCGAATTCCACAATCTGAGGAGGTAAAAAACGCAGTTTGGAGTCTGAGTTCGAATAGCGCAGTGCGGCTGGAAGGATATAATGGATATTTTTTTCGTACTTGTTGGGACGTCTTAAAGATGGATCTTTTATGCGCGGTACAGGAATTTTTCTTAGGTATTCCAGCTCCTCAAGGTATGCTTTCATCAATTATCACTTTGATACCTAAGACTTCACACCCCCAGAAATTTGCGGATTTTAGGCCCGTATGTCTTACGAACTTTGTCAATAAAGTGATAACCAGGTTGCTTGCTAGTCGATTGACAGGTATTCTACTAGATTTAATTTCTGCTGAGCAAACTGGTTTTCTAAAAGGCCATGATATAAGTGAGCATGTGCTCATGGCAAATGAGATGATCCATTATCTGAATAAGGAAAACCGAGGTGGTCATGTAATGATCAAGCTGGATATGGTGAAGGCCTTTGATAGGGTAAATTGGCATTACCTACAACATCTGTTGCAGAAGTTTAGGTTCTCTTCTTTTTTTCATATGCCTCATTATGAATACTCGGTCATTTACAAAATTATCCGTCTCGGCAAATGGGCGGATGTTTGGTTATTTCTCTCCTACACATGGGGTGAAGCAAGGAGATCCTTTGTCTCCTTTACTATTTATTTTATGCTCGGAAGGATTTAGCCGGGGTCTTAAGAGCCTGTTTGATAATGGCGCTCTTTGTGGGTTCAACACTAGACGAGTTGGTGCAGTCTCACATCTAGCATATGAAGATGATCTATTGGTTTTTCTGAATGGCACCACAAACAACTTGCAGAAATTTCAAGATTTCTTATGTTCATATCAATGTGCCTCAGGCCAACTGGTGAACTATAATAAAAGCCAATTTGTCGCTAGCACCTACTTATCTACTCATCGTCGTGGAGTGATTGCCCAAATATTGGAAATCCGAGCCACATCACTGCCGCTCAAATACCTTGGATCATATTTGTATAGAGGCATCAATAGGGCGCATTACTGCCAGACTCTTATAAATCATTTTGAAGCTAAACTGCAAGGATGGGCTAGTCAGTCTTTATCTACAGGTGGAAGGCTGGTTCTATTGTGGGCAGTTTTGGCCTCTTTACCGTTGCACATTATGGCGGATGAAAGATTGCGATGTAGTGTCATTCATGCAATACATCGCAAAATGGCGTTATTCTTCTAGGGCGGATGCTACCATTGGATATCTTGGCCAAAGCTATGCAGTCCTGAAAATTAAGGTGGAGTGGGAATCAGAAATATCTTTACGCTTCAGCAGGCCTACGATTGTAAAATTTGGTGGATACATAGGCACGATTTCATACATAGGTACATACATAGGCACGATTTCATTCCTCGAATTTATGATTCACCCACGTGGAAGCGCATATGTTCCATACACTCCTTTTGCATGGAACATACTACACTTACTGAGCCAATAATGTGGGCTTCAAGTTCGTCAGGATTATTCTTCATTCGCCAATCCTATGATGATGCTCGTGAAAAACGTCCAACTTTATTGTCACATAAATATATTTGGTGGTTTTCTCTTTCCAATACAGTTAGTATCTTTATGTGGAAGTTATTTCATGGTCCGCTGCCTATTCAAGATTATTTAGTTCGGTTCTTCCAGGTATGTCCGTCTATATGCCCGTTTTGCCATAACGCATCCACTACCGTTGCGCATATTTTCTTACAATATGATCATATTACTCCCATCTGGGCTCGAGTTGCTCTCCTTTTGAAGGGTCCACTTCAGAACGCCTCACATATTCGGCCGTATCTTTTGCAATGGTGGCTAAGTTCTACTAGCCGATCATTATCTGGTCAGTTTCGCATTGTGGCACCCTCTTTAGTTTGCGGGTCGATTTAGCGCGTGTATACAAATATAATATTTGGAGATGCCGATCTTGTTTCTGGCAATATATTTGCAATGGTTTGGCAGCATTGTTACACATAGGCAGCATCGCTATCTGGCAAGAAAGTGGTAGAAAATATACCTCTTTTAATTGAGTGCGGCTTCTCTCCACGTCTAAAGCTTTTCAGGCTTGTGATTCTAAAGTGGCTTCTTCCCCCTTCTGGAAAACTCAAGCTAATGTTGACGCATCTGTAGGGAAATTTTCAGCCACAGCGGGGGTCATTCTTCGTGATTCACAAGGGCAAATGGTGGGAGCCACTACGTTTATTCTCCCATTTTTGCCGCAAGTGCGTGTAGAGCTACAGGCTGTTCTCTATAGCCTTATTTATTTTTCCTGTCATCACCATAGCATGCTAGTTGAGACAGATTGTCACCTGGTTGCTCATCTCACGCGTGACATTCTTTAATGTTACTCAGAGGATTTTACTCGCTTGCATCAATTTTTATCTCTTACAGGCAGCTCCATCTCTCACATTCACAGATAAGCAAATATGGTTGCACATCATTTGGCACAGTATTGTTCATTGTTTCCCACAACATATAGATGGTGTACCGTCAGTGACCTGCCTTCTGTAGCACGAGGGTTTTTGTGGACGGATCCTGCGACTCCATCGCTGCGTCACACATAGATGCGGTCTATCACCTTTCTTGCATAGAAGTTGCCTGTATCTTAAAGATGCAGGCAACACCGATGCCAGTGACATGTTATTAGACTACTTTTATCTGCAACCTTCGTACGATTTTATTACGCGCTTACATACTTTCATTTTTGTGTGTCTCACTACATGATCGTTGGGCTGCAAACATGACGCGAGGACTACATTGCAAGCAATTGGGATTCGGCTACCAAATATTAGATGTTTTTGTGCTTTCGTTTTATGGATTGTAACTAGGTTACACTTTTTCATTTTGTCAATCGTTTCTTTTGGGAGAGTCTCCCGTAGACTATAGGAACTCATGTGACCACGGTATTCTTCCGCCACAGGTGAGGGCAATATTAATAAATTACTGGACGGTACTGTCCGTCTTTCACTAATATATATATATATATATATATATATATATTTATTTATTTATTTATAAAAGGGAATTTTATTGCAAATTAAACCTCACTTATGGCGGGGGAAAACCTTATTACATCATTGAGTCAGTGTAAGCGAAAATCGAATGTAAAAAGGTGATAATTTGTTGTCTCCAATCATATATTGATATGCCGCATTAAAACCTTGCCAAGTAAAACCACCCTTGTGGATAAGACCTTGGCGAAGGAAAAAGCATACATATTTATATGTTTGGAGTGTCGAAATAAATTATGGTACAACGAAGATTCACATGCTAAGCCATTATACAAAAAACATGTCGAGCAGGATCCACCATGGAAGAAGTCAAAGCTGAAGTTGATTGTAGAGCACCCATAGAAGTTGTCTCAGCCGCGACGAGCATAAAGATGATCATTCCAGTCCATGCACATGCGAGGAAAATGGATAAGTTAAGCAGGGAGTGAATGTATAAAGCAAACAGGAAGACCAATTGATTGTAAGGCGTACCGGGTCTGCCTGCACCCCACAAGGTATAGGCAGAACGATGAGATGAATGCCAATCCATATGGAAGATGCGAATAGATCATTGGAAGCGCAAGCTTAATGACGAGAGATCTAACGAGATAGCGCCACGCACTAATGAGGGAAGAGTGTGGGAAGTGTAAGATTGCATACAAGGATTTAACGTAGCCTGCTGAGCCAAGTAGTGAGCCGCCATATTTGCCTCTCTGTAAATATGATGAAAGTCCAGTCGATGTAGATGTATTAATGTCTGTAGTAACATGAGATGAAAGTTCCCGAATACCGAATGTGGCCGTGACAAACGGGTGAAAATCCGAGCACAATCTGATTCAATGATAAGGGATCCATGTAATGGAAGAAAATATAATAACTCGAAAACCGCTGCTTGGATTTCAGCATTGAAAGGAGTACTTGACGGCAAGCGAAAAGAAATTTCCCCCACACAATAACCAGCATGGTCTCGCAAGATAGCACCCCCTGCTGCATAATGTCTGCCAACCGCTGCATCGATATTTAACTTTAGTCTTCCTGAAGGCGGAGGATACCAACGCACTATATGAGGATGCGGAGAATGAAGTTTGGGAAACCACAAAAATTGTCGCACCGAAGTTGCTGCTAGTTTCGTTCCATCTATTGATTTGCTCCACATAGCTATCTCATAATGAATGGAGGCCCGAAGAGATGTCATAACAAAAGTGTGCTTCTCACCATATACTAACGATGCATATGTTCGCCAGATGCTATACAGAATAATAGCTGGGACGACAATTTTTAAAACTCCAAAGAGAGACGAGAATGTAGAGCGATACCACCAAGATAGTATATATTGTCGAAGATGTAGCGATGAAGGGGGGGACAATGTAACTCATGTGCAAAGAAGTCCCATATTGGACGGACGCTCGTGCAGAACAAAAATACGTGATCTACCGTGGCCGATGCTTGCTTGCAAAATGGGCATTGCGTTGGGCGGGAAGAAATATACCTACCAATGTAGTCCTCAAATGGTAAGGCAGAATGGAAAAGCCGCCATAGGAATAGTTGAGAGACTGGCGAGTGGCGCTTATACCAAATAAATTTCGTCGAAAGTTGTGTCGGCTATGTAGAGCGGCAAATATCATAGGCCGTCCGCAAAGTAATCTCCCCTGAGGGCGAAGGTATCCAACTAAGAAATGTGCCTTGTCCTTCAGTCTGAGTGAGACAGAGAGAATGAATTCTACAAATAAGCTTCCAAACTGGCGAATCAGGTAGCCTGGGAAGATAATCATGGCGACGACCATATTTTATGCTCCAGAGAGTATTTTCTGCTGATAGGACCACCAAATACGACAATGATAAGCCAGATGCAACGTGTTGAGATCACGAAATCCCAAACCACCTTCTTCACAAGGTGTTGTGATAGAAGTCCAAGCAACCCAATGATGGCGACGTCCTAATAAAATGTTGCCATTTTCCTTCCAATAATTTTTATAACTGACTTGGGCAATCCACCTGCAGCAAGGATATGTAATGGCAGAGTCGAAAGCATAGAGCGAAGCAAAATGAGGCGGCCAGCTGAAGAAAGCAACCGATAGTGCCAACCATGCAGCCGGTCGTCAATATGTTGCAGTAAGGAAGCACAATACCTAGCACGGTTGATGCCCTTGTGTAAATAAGATCCGTGATATCGAAAAGGCAAACCAGCACATCTCATGCCGAGTAAAGTCTCAAAGCTACGTCGCTGTCGCAGTGATACACTTGCCGAGGGAATAAAACTGCTCTTTTGAAAATTTACCTTCTGACCTGAGGCAGTTTCATATTGAGTTAAGAACATATGGAATCGATGTAAATTTCGCTGTGTTCCCCGTAAAAACACCAAAAGATCATCTGCGTAAGCCAAATGTGTGATAGAAAACGGTATCCTGCCTAGACGAAAGGGCTGCAACGCTCCCGAGGCAACTAAAGATTTCAAGCCCCTGCTGAATCCTTCAGAAGAAAGAATAAAGAGCAAGGGTGATAATGGGTCACCTTGTTTGACCCCACGGTAGGGCCGAAATATGGGAGAGGGTTGACCATTGATTAAGATCGCCAATGTTGTGGCCCGCAAGTGATTTAGAATAGTACGAATGAAAAAGCTAGAAAAGCCAAAACGCTGTAATAGTAAACTCAGATATTCCCAGCTAACTCTGTCAAAAGCCTTCATCATATCCAATTTTAAACATAACTGAGATCCTCTCTTATCTAGCATGTGTACCATCTCCTTTGCTAATAAAACTTGCGTAGAGATATCATTGCCTGGTAAGAAGCCAGTCTGTTATGGAGATATTAATTTGGGAAGCAGTATATTCAAACGTGTGGCAATGATCCTCGTACATACTTTACTCAGAAAATTAGTGAGACATATAGGGCGAAAATCACTGAATCAGGGGATGTCTTTTTCGGAATCAAGGTAATTAAAGCACTTGCCATCACAGTAGGCTGGGGTATGGCAAGGAAAAATTCTTGCACTGCTTTAACCACATCCGCATGAATAGTTGACCAACATGAGCGATAAAACTTACCATTGAAGCCATCTGGTCCAGCTGCACTTTGGGGGTCGAGATGCCAGACCGCCGTTTTTACCTCCTCCGGTGAAGGCAGCTGTGTAAGCATGGCATTATCCGTCTCTGAGACCAGCTGCGGTATATTACATAGGATTGCAACAAAATTATTCGTGTCCTCACGAGCAAACAGAGAAGTGTAGAAGGTAACAGCCTCCGCCATGATCGCTGTTGAGGAGGAACATTGTTCGCCAGTTGCGGTGCGGATTTGTTGTATGCGCAACTATGTTCGTCGCACTTTGACAATGGAGTGAAAATAGCACGTGTTGGCATCTCCTTCTTTGAGCCATCGCACACGCGCTTTTTTGCTTCCAGAAATGCAACTCATAAGTAGAAGCACAGAGGTATTCTGCTTTGGCTCGATGATACTCCTCCCGAGTGGCTTCAGTGGGATCGGCTTCCAAAATAGACTTTGCACGAGTGAGATTTTCCTCAACTTGTTTAACATTAGAGAATATATTACCAAAAATATCTTCGTTCCACCTTTGAATGTCTTTCTTGAGATGAAGTAGCTTTGAGTAGAAGCCATACATACCGTCTGTGGTGGGATAAGATGTCCAGGCATGCTATACATAAGTGTGAAAGTCTAGATGTAATAACCATGAGTCCAAAAAACAGAAAGATCTGCGGCCTTCAGACGTACTGAATTGATATATGAATAATAAGGGGGTGTGATCCGAGGTAACTCGCGGCAGGTGAGTGAGGTGCATGTCGTCAAACACATCTTGAAAGGATGAATTAAGAAATAACCAGTCCAATCTCCTGCGAACACGGCCAAGCCCTCTGCCATCTATCCATGTATAACGCGATCCATGAAAAGGTGGAGCCATCAGAGAGCAAGTTTCAATACAGTCATTAAATTATTGTAATGAAGTGAGAGAGGGGTTGGAGCGGCCATCATGATCATCAAGAGTACGAAATGTATTAAAATCCCCGCCAACCACCCATGGCAAAGTAGAATTCTCAGAGAAATCACACAAAGAGTGCCATAAAGAACGACGTAAGAGTGGACTGTGCCTGGCATAGACTACTGATAAAATAAAAGTCAGCTGAAGAGGATGAAACAGTAGAGTGAAATGAACCACCTGATCCTGATACTGCGTCGTCAACATATTAAATTCTGAGTCACGCCAGAAAAACCATATATGTTCTGAATTCGAAGAATAATGATGTGAAAAAACAAGGTCCAAAGCAAAACGAGCAATATTAGAAGGTGCATGTTTCGGCTCAATCAATGCAAGCAAATTTAAATGATATTCACGTATCAAATGATGCAACCTAGGCATAGAGGCACGCATGCCTCTTATGTTCCATATTAGGGCATTCATTGAGAGAGAGTAGTATCACTTCCCTGAGAGACGTGCGAAGCACTACGCGTGAGGATGATGGAGGGTGGTAAGGGAGGTAAATCTTTCCTTGCGCGACGTTTCCGAGAAGGGACTACCGGTATAAATTCTGCATCTGCCGTTGTTTCTTCTAACTGGGATATCAATACCTCCTCTTCAGGCGAAGGTGGGATCAACTGCATTCGTCGTACCACATCCTCAGGTACATTTGGTATATCCGAGGTCTGATCTTCGATGCGAAATTCAGTGTCTGATGAATGACCCATATCACATAAATCTGACGCATCATGCAGCGGTGGTTCCATTGGTACACCCAGTAAATCATCATGGACGCTGACATGATCAAGTTGTGGGTCAATGGCATGCACAGTAGGCGAGGGAACCTCAGGCTGGGGGTCAGAAGAATGATCTTTTTGGGGTACTGCCGGAGGTTTCTTTTTAACAGACATCCATCTCTGTGTTGCCGGGCGAGGTGGCGGAGGCGGTGGAGGAGGTGGCACAGACAGAGAAGTTTTCAGGGGGCATGAATCCGTTGCATGCCCTAACCGGCGGCATGAAGCACAGAACAAAGGTAAATCTTCATAAACCACTGATTGCAAGATTAATCTATTCTTGGCTTGCAAATAAATTTTTTGTGGTAACTCTTGGGAGACACCAACCTCAACGCATACTCTAGAAACAGCCGGGCGAAGACCGTCTGTTGTAGCCACATCCAATTTGATAGGGGAACCAATCGGACGCACTATTTCGAATAAAGCTTCTCTGCGATGAAGGTGGATTGGCAACCCTGGGAATGCAATCCATACTGGAACAATGGGAACATCAGCGCAAGGGTCAAAATCAACAGTCCATTTTGTTATACGCATATGACAGCCAGATATATGCCATGATCGTCGATAAAGCAGCGTAAATAATCAGCTTCATTACGGAAATTCAAAAGTATGTGTGTTTGATCGATAAGTGTGATACGTAGATCGTGATGGAATCCTATTTTTTCAAGTACTTCACGTATAAGTTTTAATGGAGGACGACCACACCAAAAAGTGGCCACTAATGAGTATCTGAATGGCGCAGCAAGGGCATCAATTTTAGAATCGAGGAATGAGATCATTGGAATACCTTTGTATCACGAAACGGTTTTAGGCAATATAGATATTTTCTGTGATGGACTCTCGCCGGAAACAATCAGCGCAAAAGACGGCGGCGGCATGGACGACATGATGTAGACGCTGGATGAAATAGGAAACCTCTTTCCCGATTGATCAAGAAAAGGCAGTAACGGATAGAACGCTGGAGATGATTGGAAAATACGGTGGCGGCGGCTATCGCCGCGAGTACGCCGCTAATCGCCAGAGCATGGTCGCCGTTCTATCACTAATATATATATATATATATTAGGTAAAGGACGGGCGGTACCGTCCGGGTATTTTATTAATAATTAATCATCACTTATGGCGGAGAAATACCGTGGTTACATAGAAGCGCTGCCTGTGGTGGGAGACTCTCCCAAACTAAGCAATAAAGAAATGTAAACGTCCACAGAAAACGTAAACAAGAATAAAACAATACATTATAGTAAACTAAAAAGACAACTAAGTAATGTGTGCGTTGAAGGTGAATGCAGGGTACTGCATGAAAATACGGTTGCACTAGTTGCCGCACTAGCCGATCATCTTGCATCCACATCATCTCGCAATCCAGGAAGTAAGCAGTTAATGTTAGAGCAGCTATTGAATTGCATATATGAGACAAAATTGAATATATGTAACGGATTATTCGTACCGATGTTGCTTTGGTCATAATGGACAAAAGCAACCAATGTGGGAAACTGGCTGGCCGTTGATTAGACGATATTCCACGTAACATTCACATGATGTATCCTCGACAAGTAAAATCAGTGATTAAAAGAATGACTATGCTAACAACAAAAGATGATTTAGAATAAAGGCAGTCATTATTGCATACCAAGGTTTCCCGAAGTCCGAAGACTACAGGTAACATGAACATATCAACACCAACCCAGTAGGGATATTTCAAAGAAAACAAAGTAATGTGATATGAAAGAAACCATACCCATGTTGCCTGCATATAAGCAATGTAGGCAACCTCCAAATATGTAAAGCACGTCATCCGTGATCTAATGTCGGAGGGCATCAACAGATGTATCAGTATGATAGAACCTACGAGCCACTGAAGGAAGTGACGCAGCAGATGTGTATAATGCTGTCATAGGAAACATTCGCCCATGCTGAGCTAAATGATGTGCCACCATATTTAGTTTGCGAGGTATATAGTGTAGCCGACTCTCTGTAAGCTGAAGAAATGATCGTAGCCGAGCATATTCAGGTAGTGTAGAATAGTAAGCCGAAGCATTAACCACCTGTTCACAATCAATCTTGATTATAAGGTCACGATGCAGCCTATCAACAAAAAGTAGACTATACAATAATGCCTGAATTTCTGCGCGCAAAGGTGAGAGTACTGGCAAGGCAAAAGAAATAGCAACCATTATACATCCCTCAGAGTCATGAAGTATGGCCCCAGCCGATGCCAATGTAGCCCCAACGGAGGCATCAACATTTAATTTTAACTTTCCAGAGGGTGTCAAAGTCCATTTCAGAACACGAACTTGTTTGATACGTAGAGGAGGGGTAAAGCCTGCCGATATAAGGGATGGAATATGGATGGCTAATTTCGTTCCATGCAATGTAGAGGACCATTCATAGCAAGAGCGACGAGCCATAGAATAAATACTAGATGGTGAAATATCAGTCGAACCATAGATATGATTTGTGCATACCTTCCAAACATTCCAACAAACCATGATCGGGCCAATGACTCGTAAATTCCCTAATAGATAACGAGTTGTAGAAGTAAGCCACCACTTTAACAAATGTGCGCGAAGATTAGCTCCATATCCTGAGGGCCCATTGAATATCCAAGAAAATCGCAGCCAAACATCTTTGACATAAGAGCAATGAAGAAAGATATGATCTATGTTGGCCGAATGTAGCCGACAAAATGGACATAAAGTTGGACAAATCTGAGTGAAACGTGTTAGGTTGTCCTCAAAAGGCAATGCACGATGGAATATGCGCCACATAAAGAAACTTGCTGACTTGGGCACTCGTTGCCACCTGATAAACTTATGAGAGTATAATTGAACATGATCAATCCGCAAGTCATCATATGCATATTTAATGGAAAACATACCAGCAGGGGAAGATCTCCACTGAGGAATGTCCACATTGGCAACAAGCTGTAAACAAATCGAATGTATGGAGCAAAGTCTCTTCCATCTGGGGGAATCATGGATGCGAGGCACATAATCTCCACGTACTCCATAACACTGTCGCATGTAGACTGTCCAAGGAGTAGATTTCGTATGATAGTTCCACCATAATTTACAATCATATGCCTTCTGTATCAACCGCGAACTCCTAAAAGCCAAGCCCCCCTCTTCTTCTGGCAAACATGGTGTAGATAAGGCTTTCCAATGATAGCGGTTACCCCAAACAAAATGAGCTATTTTCCTGTGAATGGCCTGCTGCACACTTTTGTGTAGCCTGGCCGAAGCTAAAAGATGCAAAGGAATGGCTGAGAGAACTGATTGAATCAAAACAATGCGGCCACCTGGGGTAAGCAGATGACGCATCCAGCCCATCAGTTTGGCATCAAAATGTTGTAATAGCGTGGTATAGCGCGCACTTTTTATGCCACTATAAAGATAAGACACAAGATACTTTATTGGGAGCGTTGATGGCCGTATAAGTAGAACTAAACTTATACCTCACAAGGATGATGGCGTGACATAGGAACTAGTGACAAATTGACTTTTGCTATAATTCACCAATTGGTCCGATGCGTGCTGATATGTAACTAAAAAATTCTGAAAAACTGTGAGATTTTGTGTGGCGCCATTAAGAATTATGAGTAAATCATCCACATAAGCTAAATTTGATACTGGGCGAACTCTACCCGAGGAGAATCCGTGAAGCGCACCACTATCAAATAAGCTTTTGATCCCTCTAGTGAAGCCTTCTGAACCAATGATAAATAATAAAGGTGATAGGGGATCACCTTGCTTTACTCCAATTGTTGGCCGAAAATAGCCATATGTTTTGCCATTGATTGATATTGAAAACTTGGAATACCGCATGTTATTCATGATCAGTCGAACGAGCCATGGATGAAATCCAAACTTTAATAAGATCGACTCAAGATAAGTCCAATTCACTCTGTCAAAGGCTTTAGCCATATCCAACTTTATCATCACATTTGCGCCACGTGTTCTTTGGTCAAGTATATGAACCATCTCATTTGCCATGAGAACATGTTCAATTATATCATGACCCTTCAAGAAGCAGATTTGTTCCTCTGAAATTATGCAAGGCAAAATAGCCGATAGACGGGTAGCAATGATGCGAGTGGTGACTTTGCTTATGAAATTTGATAAACATATCGGCCTAAAATCTGCATAAGATGTAGGACGATCTTTTTTAGGTATCGAAGTAATCAACGAAGATATCATAACCTTAGGTGGTGGAACGCCAAGGAAAAATTCCTGAACAACACAAACAACGTCCAAACGAACAATATCCCAACTTGTTCGGGAAAAATGTCCACTAAATTCCATATAGCTTCTTTAACTTCTTGCATGTCAGGTATAACTAATAAGCTGTCATTATGAGACGCTGTAACCAAAGAAGGAACTGTGCGTAAATAGGAATGGACGTCAACAACTGGCTTATCAGTAAATAAATGATGAAAATATTCTACGGCTGTGTTTCCTAGCTTGTCATTGGTTTGTAACAATTCCCCCGCCGAATTCTACAGCTGCCAGATTCATTGGTGGCGATGTCTCTCTTTGAAGAGTGCGTGAAAATAAGAGGTATTAGCCTCCCCTTCTGACATCCATTTTATTCTCGCCTTTTGGGACCAGTATGAAGCTTGCTGCTTTTGTGATCTCAAGAGAAGTGCTTGCACCAGGGAAAAAGCATGTCGATTTGATGGAGTCAGATCATCATCATATATTTTTTCTAGCCTTGCATAATTACTTTCTACATCATTTGCCTTTGAAAATATGTTGCCAAAGATGGATTTGTTCCAATGGCGTAGGTCACGCTTGAGCAGGCTAAGCTTATTATAAAGACCATGCATTCCTCCCACCATAGAATACTGATTCCACTATGCTGCCATAAACGAATAATAATCTTCATGAAGAGACCATGCATTAAGGTACCTGAATGGCGTGCGTATAGTCATACACGCTAAAGAGCATTTTAGCAATAATGGCGAATGATTTGAAGTTGCTCGTGATAAATGATGAACAACCATATCGTCAAAAAGGTTCAAAAAAGATGTGAGTGCAGAGTAGTCGATCCAGACGCCTCAAGACTCTATCCTGTCCCGGTCCATGTGTCCAGGTAAATAAAGAACCGATAGTAGGAATGTCCTGCAACCGGCACTGATGAACACATGCATTAAAATCTTCTAGTGATTGCAGAGTTGGAGCAGAACAGCACCTGTGCTCATCTAGTGTAAGGAAGGTGTTAAAATCACCCCCAACAATCCACGGCACCGCTAACAATTGAAATTGAGAAATCAAAGAATCCCATAGTAACTTGCGATCAGCTACAGTATGTATACCATATACAACAGACCATCCAAATTTGCAACTGAGTATGTTGCTATTTAAATCGCAGCAAGGATGACTGCATCCCATGTTCAATATGCTGAAAATCCAACATTGATGAGTGCCAAAAGATCCATATATTGTCATCACAAGTATGAATGGCATTACAATAGCCCAGCCGCAAACGATAATGTGTGAGTTTAGTCGGGTGCTGCTTCGGTTCAATGATAACTAGCAACTCCACACGAGTTTCACGCAATAAATGTAACAATCTGTCTGTGGAGGTACGAAGACCTCCTACATTCCAAGTTAAAGAATTCATTGAGAAAGATCAGAGGCAGCACCATGACTCACTACACTACGTGTCACAATGGTAGACGAAAGACGAGGTGGAAGTTTTTTTTTTGTTATGCGGCGACGACGAGGGGCCACCGGATTAAAGCCATCATTGTCTGCAGAGACATTAGCAAAACAGTCCTGCAGAATGTTGTCATCATCAGTCAATGCAGGACGATGCAAGAGACGCTTACCTATTAGTTCTGATGCTTGTTGCATCTGCTGCCTGAAATCTGAACTTGAAGTGGCCTCATATAATGATGGTTGGTCCTGTTGACCTACATCCGAGTCAAAACACTGACAGGCATCCAGATCATCTAGGTGTTGATTTTGAATCAGAAGATCTTCCTGATCCGACTGAAGGAGATGAAGATACTGTGCTGGAGGGACTACAAGACTGGAGGAAGAAGGAAGCGTGGACTGTCGTGGGCATTGGATCTGCATGATCTGCGTGAAAGTTCGAGTCTTTTTTCAAGAAGCCTAATTGACGGATCTGAGACATCTTGAGGATAAGCATCCTTTTTTGGCGTCCACCGGGTTGCGGGCTTCGATGGCTTTGAGGTGGTGGCAGTGGAGGATCCTCACAAGCCCCCGCAGCATGACCTAAACGGCGGCAATCCACACAAATGAAGGAAGATCTTCATAAATTATTTGTTGTTGAATAATCTTTTGTTTTCCTTGCAAAAATAGCTTCTTTGACATATCTCTGGATACGTCCAATTCAACACAAATTCGGGCGACAGACGGACGAAGTTCATCCACTGTCACCACATCAAGCTTGACCGGATGGCCTACCACTCGAGCGATTTCAAAGAGCGCCGACCGGTGATGGTAATGCAGAGGCAACCCTGGAAACGCTATCCAAAAATGAACAATGGGAACATCAGTAGCTGGATCAAAGTCGATTGTCCACTTGGTAACTCGCACAGTGCAACCCGCAACTGTCCATGAACGACGAGAAAAACATCAAAGATAATCCGGTTCACAAATAAAATTTAGCAATACATGAGATTGATCTAAAAGCGTAATCTTGACATCCGACCGAAACCCGGTCCGCTCAAAGACCTCGGGAATGATTTTAAGCGGAGGCCGGCCAAACCAGAATGATCCGACGAGAGAGAATCAGTATGGCTCGGCAAGAGCGTCAATTTTTGCATCTGTATAAGCGATCAAAGGATGCCCTTTGTGTTTGGAGATTGGTTTGGAAGAGATGGTGATAGGTGGGGCGCTAGAAGTGACAACGGCGGCGAATGATTGACCGCCGCCGCCATGGAGATCAGGGGAAAAAGGAGGGTGCGACGTCGACGCCATCTTATATATATATATATATATATTTTTAAATATTTTTTATTTTATTTTATTAATGCCTCACTTATGGCGGAGGAAAATCATATTACAGACTTCAGTTACAAGCATCTAAAGTCATCGTATGAGAATAAGTAAACTAAAGCGCATATAATGATGTATCTCCAATCGTATATGATATGCCGCATTAAAACCTTGCCCAATAAAACCACCCTTGTGGATAAAACCTGGACGAAGGAAAAAGCGTACATATTTATACGACCATCACTGATACTGAAAGAAGAAAGTGTTGGACGCTGTGAAGCAGGATAAAAATCGCCAGTGAGCTGGAAGAATCGACATTGACTTGGTGATGACGGTGCTGCCTCTGAGTGGTCTTTGATGTTGAGTACCTCATGAAACAAGAGGGTGAGTACAGTAGCAAAGTGGTATAGAAAGATAGAGAGTAGGATAGCCGTATGCGTACCCAAGTCGCCCTGTCTACCAAGCCAAGGCGACAGCAGATGATAGTTTGTGTTGAGGTTGGTGCTCCCGGCAAAACCGTCAGAGCTCATGAAGCCTTTCGCCATTGTTGCTCTCCTCAGCCGCATAAAGTGTAGTAGTGGCAAACATAACACAGTGATCAAATATATTAGCGTAAGAAACAGCTGGATACAAGATACACATATTGAAAAAATTGTAGAGATCAAACGCACCAGTGTTGCCTGCGTACTAAGACACAGGCAACAACCATCGAATAGCGCCAATGAATCAGCCATCAATGACAAAAATCCGGCAGTTGGAGGTCCATGATCAAAGATCCACGAACTTCACATGGTAGGTCTTGAGTTGTTTGATATACTCTTAATCCCCGCGAGTGAAAACCATAGCGGGCTAACTTGTGGGCAGATATATTTGCTTCCCTGGGGTAGTATTGGAGTAATGAATTGTTGAGTCTAAGGAAAAGCTTAGCCCTGGCCACTTCCTGCGCTAAGGAACCTATGAGCGTATGCTGGCTCTCTAAAAGTGAGAGCATCACTTGACAGTCGGTTTCCAAGATCATGGCATCATATTGTAGTGCATAGTAAAGAAGTGCATACGTCATGGCTTGTAATTCCGCTCTCAACGGAGGTACCAACGGAAGAGCAAAGCAAATAGCAGAGATGAAACGTCCTTCAGAGTTTCGCAAAATAGCGGCACCTGCTGTAAATCTGTTACCCACCGATGCATCAATATTGAGTTTGAGCTTCCCAGAGGACAGAAGCCGCCAGCGGACCAATGTTGCTCTTTTGGCTTTGAATGCCGGAGAGTAATGCTGCTGAATAAGATGAAAGATAGGCATTGCATATTTTTTGTCTTTGACTATAGTACACCAAGCATATATGGTTGACTTTACTCTGTCATAAAGTCTATGTCGAGAGAAGCTTTCATCACCAAATCTGCAGGCTGCATAAATCTTCCATATCTCCCAAGTCACTCTTGATGGCACAATAGCTCTTAATTGGCCGTGCGTAGTGTTTGCTGAAGAAGTATTCCACCAGCGTAACAAATGAGCTTTGATTGTTCGCGAATGTGGTAATGGTCCGGAAAATGTTAGCGCAATTTCCACCCAAAGAGGCCGAGTCTCAGAGCAATGTAGGAATATATGATCTTGGTGTTCATGCTGCTGCTGACAAAAACTACATTATGATGGGTGTAAGACCAACCATCCACACAAGTTGTTAGCCAAGGGTAATGAGTTATTGCATAATCTCCATAGGAAAATTTGCTGTCTTGGGTGGGCTATGTTCCACCAAATGTAACGTGCTTCCGCAATTCTTGACCCATGTTCTGCGATGATGGAGTAGGCTGATCGGATTGAGAATTGCCCGTGTGCATCTGCCGTCCAATTAAGCATATCACGTGTCCCAGTGGTGTGTAGCTCCATATAGCTGTTAATTTTACATATTCGCTTCCATGTTGATGAGTCATAGATGTGAGAATATATAGAAGTGCGTCTCCCATATTTGGCTCTTAGGTATGTTGCCCACAAGTTATCAGAATGAAAGAATTTCCACCATAGTTGACAGTCATATGATTTCTAAACCTTATCCAATCTTCTTATTCCTAGGCCCCCATAATCAATTCCACGACAGACTGAGGCCCAAGATTGCCAATGATGTCCGCCCTTCCAAAGAAAATTAGCCATCCTACAATTAAGAATGTTGATGACACTCTTTGGTAACTTAGAGCTAGCTATGAGGTGTGTTGGAATGGTGCTGAGAACATGTTTGATTAAGACTATGCGGCCTGACATTGAAAGCATTTTTGTAGTCCAAGCAGCTAGTTTGTTATCGAAATGCGCCAGCAAGGGTGAACAGTACCTAGCCTGGTTGATTCCTTTGTACAAGTATGAGCCCAAGTATTTAAGCAGGAGCGAAGTAGATCGCATACCGAGGGTGTGCAGCGCATTGTTCAGCGGTGATCCTTGACTCATAACGAACTGACTCTTGTTATAATTCACTAGTTGGCCAGATGCCTTCTGATATGCGTCTAAGAAGGCTCGAAAATTATGCAGATTACGCGTAGCACCATTTAAGAAGATTAGTAAATCATCTGCGAAGCCCAGATGAGAAACCCCCTCCACCCGGCCTGTTTTGAAGCCCTTGATTTTTCCCATTTGAAACAACTGTTTAAGGCCTCTTGAGAAGCCTTCTGAGGATAAAATGAAAAGCAAGGGTGATAAAGGATCGCCCTGCTTAACTCCTCGTCCAAGCATAAAAGAGTTCGTCAATGTACCATTAAGAAGAATTGAGCAGTTTGTGGCACTCAAGTTGTTTATGATGATTCGAACCAAATGATCTGCCATGCCCATCTTTCTTAATAATTGCTGCAGATATTGCCAGCTTACGCGATCAAAAGCTTTAGCCATGTCAAGCTTAACGACAACTTGGCCTCCTCTTGTATGATTGTCCATAACATGAACCATTTCTTGGGCGAGTAGCACTTGTTCTGTGATCTCACGTCCCTTCATGAAACCTGCTTGCTCCGGAGAGATCAGTTTTGGAAGGAGAATAGCAAGTCTTGACGCAAACAGCCTGGTGATGATTTTGGAGATGAAATTTGTAAGGCTTATAGGCCTATAATCTGCAAAAGTCTGCGGGTTGGCCATTTTTGGGATGAGAATAAGTGTAGCCACTGCAATGGGCTTGGGCATTCGAACGCCTATATAAAATTCTTGGACAGCTTTGTGGACATCATGTTGTATGATAGTCCAGAATTTTCTGTAAAATGAGCCTGGGTATCCATCTGGCCCCGCTGCACTTGTGGGACTAAGATCCCAAACCGCCGCTTTAACCTCTGCTAATGATGGAATGGCCGCTAGCATGTTATTATCCTCTGAATCAAGCAGGGTAGGTATATATTTTAAGATGGCATCACAGTCTGTGATGGGCTCTTCTGCAAATAGTGTCGAAAAATATCAAACTGCCTCCACTGCTATTGTTTGTGGCTCTGCACATTCCACTCCATCCAACGTCAGAATACGTCGGATGTGTTGCCTCATTCATTTGTCTTTAACCGTCTGATGAAAAAAGGAAGTGTTGGCGTCACCTTCTTTCCACCACTTAATATTTGCCTTCTGCTTCCAAAAGAGACAGGCTCGGTTTTGCGCTAGTTTAAGTTCTGCTGTACGTTGATTATAAATGGAGCAATTGGTGTCTGTTGGCATTGAATCATACTGAAATTCTGCAGATTTTACCAATGTTTCAGCATGAGTAATTGCGTCAAAGATGTTGCCAAATGTATCCTTGTTCCATTGTTTTAAATCACGCTTCAGTAGGGTCAACTTTTGATGTAGCCCCCACATCCCCCCAACTGTCGGATATGATTGCCACCATAATCAACAAAATCAGAGTGAGTTTCCCATACATCAAGATAGGGGAAGACTGCTGGACCTCGGACACTCTCAATAGCACTGGACAAAAGAAGAGGCGCGTGATCCGAAGTTGCTCGCGATAAATGTTGGACAGCTGTGACTGGAAATAAGTCCAAGTATGATGTTGAAACAAGAAAATGATCTAATCGTCGCCAGACTCGACCTAGACATCTACCATCGGACCATGTGAAGCTGGAGCCTTGATAGGGAACTTCTTGTAGATGGCAATGTAGGACAAAGTCATTGAAATCTTGAAGAGAACGCAAAGAGGGTTGTAATCTTCCTCGATGTTCATCTAATGTTCTAAATGTATTGAAATCTCCGCCAATAAACCATGGAAGAGTGTTTTGCGCATGAAAATGTTCTAGTTCCGCCCAGAGTATTTTGCGCTCCAATATTGAGTGGCGGCCATACACAGCCGTCAGCCAAAAATTTTCTCCTGATGCTAGCCACCGAAAATCGACTGAATGGTGTTGTTGTCCAATCTGATCTGCTTCATACCTTAGGACAGATTCCTTCCAAAAAAGCCACATTTGATCATTACAGACTGACTTAGATTTTGAGAAACCCAGTTGTAATTGAAAAGACAGTAATGACGAGGGTCGTAGTTTTGGTTCGATAACTAATAAAGCATGCACATTATTCTTGCGTGATATTGACAACAAACGACTGAATGATGTACGAATACCACAAACATTCCATAAGAGTATCTTCATTACGAAATATCATCAGATAGGTTAGAGAGGTGTGCAGCACAAAACCTTGTGACACGTGGGGACGATGGTTTATCTGCATTCCGACAAAGTATCTGGGGCCCATGCGAGGGTGGGTCTGGCAGAATGATCTGTTCATGTGGCACCGAGTGAACGTCAACATGTGTGTCTTCCAACATATTGTCTATGTTTGCAGCACAATTGTGATCCGAATCAGCAAATATAGCCCCTTGTTGTAGGGGCTCTATTTCATTGTCTGAGTGGGAGGCTGAAAGTATTTTTTCCGGGATATCACCCAACATACAATCATCCACTCCTCTCAACCTGGAGACATCCTGTGAATCTGGAAGCTGTATGGCCGCCATGTCTGGAGATGGTGGGATATCGTGCATGGCTCCCAGGATCTGAGTTTGTAGGAGTTCAGCATCTTCATGCTGATTAGGGTTGTCATGTTGCGGCGGCTCAACAAAAGGGGCCTGCTTTTCGGCGTCCAACGTTGTCTTGTAGGTTTTTCCGCAAGAGGTGGCTTTGTGGGTTCATGGGACTTGGTTGCAGTGGTGTTCTGGGTAGGGTTTCCGTCACAATCCGCCGATGTATGTCCCAAACAGAAACACTTTTCACAATATTTTGGCAAATCTTCATATTCCACATTTTGCATGATAAGGCGTGATGAGGTTTGAATAAACACTCGACGAGGGAGTTCTTTGGAGACGTCCAATTCAACACATACTCGGGCAACTGATGGGCGATTCATTGTGGCGGTGGCAGTATCGAGCTTTAGTGGTTCTCCCAACATGGCTGCTACTTGAAAGAGAGCATCTTTACGATGCATGTGCAGTGGGAGGCCAGGAAAGGAGACCCATATGGGAACAATTGGCACTTCAATCGTTGGGTCATAATCTAGGGTCCATTTCGTTATTCGCATTTGCTTTCCAGAGATAATCCATCCTCTACGAGCAAAGCAGCGGATGTAATCTTGCTCTTGATCAAAGTGAAGAACAATGTGTGTTGAATCTAAAAGTCCCACCTTTACTGATCCGACAAAGCCGATTCTGTCAATGGTGGAACGGATTGTTGCTAAGGGTGGACGGCCATACCAAAAAGTGCCCACTAGGGTAAATCGATATGGGGCTGCTAGCGATTGGATTTCATCATCAGAAAAGGAGATCATGGGACTTCCCTTATATTTTTGGATTTCTTTCGTCGGCTACCTCTCCTCAGGCCGTTTGATTCACCTCCCTCCCTCACCTTCTTCGGCATTACCTTTTCCCAGTTGTTTCCATGACGACCAGCAATCCCATTGCGGCGGCGCCGCAAATCACCCCCAACCGATCATTTGCATCATTATTTGCGTCTCCTGCAGCTCAAATACACCCCAAGCCAATCCAGAAATTCAAGGGCAGTCCTATGATTTCTTTCGTAGATGAGGAAGTTTAGTCCCTTGCCGCACCATACCGTTTCACATTGGTCGGTACTTTTTGGTATAGAAGGCCTCCGATTGCAACGATACGTGCTGCCATTGATAGTATTGGTTTCACTGGACCCGTAAAGGTTGGCCTTTTAGATGCTACGCATATTATTCTTCACTTTGATCTGGAGCAAGATTATACTAGATGCTTTACCCGACGAGGACGGATAATCTCAGGAAAACAAATGCGAATCACAAAGTGGATGCCGGATTATGACCATGCGATTGAAGTGTATATCGTCCTTATATGGGTATCTCTTCCAGGCCTTTGTAGAAATAAGAGGATTTGAGTGATTTCAAAATAAGAAATTTGAATATATATATATATATATATATATATATATATATAAACGTTGAATATATATATATATATATATATATATACAAACGTGCATAAGTGTACATGTATGCATGATAACTTGCCATTACTTGCCTTATTTAGCTTATATATTATGTTGCCGTACTAACAAGCCATGAAGCATTAAAGCTTACATCATATGGCGAACATTTGTTTAGTTTATACTATTTTCAGGTGCCACCATTAATGAACTAAAGTAGTTCATTAAGTGAAGTACTTAGTTTAATAAACTAAGTAGTTCATTAAAGGAAGATTCATTTGGAAAAGGCACAAAGGCAACAAGGCCAAGGAAGGAAAGTTCTCTCCTCCTCCCCATCTTATTAAACACGCCATTTATATATATATACACTATATATTTTCAGATTTTTTAAATAAAGGCACATACACATGTGTTCCAACGTACTACCGACACGTTATATATCTTACGTACGTACGTTAACGTCACACCACTATACTTAACTCATGTTTATGAGTATATTCAGGTCTTATATCATATGATATAAGTTATGGTGATGACAAATTAAATACGACACGATAAAAGGTTCTAAACCGAAATTTGTCGTATCGGGCGAATACCGAAACTTCGCCAACGTGTCACGTACTTGCCATAAAAAATGGCCAGCCCATATACATCAAAAATTGATGAAAATTTCGTGCTACACATGGTATGATCAGCCAAAAATACTTTCCATGTTGGCACACACAAATCACCCCACATTTAGGCCAAAATGTGAAGATTCCAATTTTAATTTTGTCACATGTTTATGGTACCACTTTAAATCAGCCAAGTGCTGAGATTTAAAGTATATATTATATATATTATGTATAACAGAATATATATATCATGTGCAAAAGTTGGAATTCAAATTAGAGAAAAATCGGATAATCGATAAATATCGAAAATTCGGTTTTCTACGCACATAACATGGAACGTTTTTCTTGAACATCATGTGACACATATCTAGACACTTTTTACATATGATATACATCTTAAAGTGTTCTAGAAAATTAAATTAAGGGCTGATTGGAATATTACATGTGTGTATTATTAAATGTGCACTATTTTACAAAGTTAACAAAAATAAATTTCAGCACATGTATATACACATTCCAACGTTACATACAGCTGAGATGGAGCACATGTGGAGCCTTGTTGGCATATTGATTGGTCAAGGATCAATCATACAATGTTGAGAAATCAAAGAGAGAAGCTACAAAAGGTAAGTATTCACCATATACCTCTCTTATGTCACATGCTGAAAATTTCAGCATACTACACATATCTTGGCCGATGTCTTCATGATTAAGGTAACATATTTTGTCAATTTTTTATTAGAGGATTAATTGAAGATGTTATGGAAATGTTTTGAATATTATGTAAGGTAATTAAGTGTGATATTCTACATATCACACATGCTGAAATTTTTCAGCATGTGTGAAGGTGTGCTGGCCGAATTCTTCACCAATATTGTGTCCAAGTTCATTCATCAATTGTTAGCAAGATTTACCATATATGATTGATTCATTTTTATGATAAAAATTCAAAGAAAAATGGTAAATAATCTGAATTTTATTCCATAATGCACATGCTGAAAAATTCAGCATGGCAAGATACTTATGGCCGATTTTTTGAGCTTGAAAAGGAGAGATTTCTTGTCTTGCAATTTATGATGAAATATTTGACTTATGGTATGATTTTATGATTGATATTGGCACATGTTTAAAGTGTTAATCTCAGATTTTTTCCATGTCATCTTAATGACAACATTGAGCCAATAAAGAGGTGCCAAGTAAGCGAAGACTAAATGATGATCCAATAGAATGATGCCAAGTAAGCAAGGCATTGTCACCATGATGTCTTACACTCTCTCAAGCACTTAAAAGGAAATTTTCAAGAGGGGAGAAGGATCCATAGGGACGGCTGCAATCTATAAGGAAGGAAGAGGAGAACAAACAAAAACTAGACCAAGAATTGCATTCTAAAGTGATCAAATTGCCAAGCTTCTTTTCTTCTACATTTTCTTTCTCTATTTTCTTGTAAAAAGCCTATTGTACTTTACATCTTTCAATCTTGAATAGGCTTCATATAAACCACCATTCACTCATCTTTGTAAAAGATTGATCAAGGTGTGATCAACCTTCATTCTAGCGAGGTGGTGGTGTTCGTGTGAATTGTACTTGACATACAAGGTTTGTAAAGGGTTGGAGTTAGGTGTAACTCTATAAACCCTGCGGTAAGGTGTACTGCGTGTGTGTGATTAGTGTGAACCAAGGAAGGTGTTCCTTGAAGACTGGAGTAGGTTGTTTATAACCGAACCAGTATAAAATTCTTGGTGCCATTTACTTTCTGCATTTACGTTTCAGTTACTGCACTGTTTATACTTCTTGTTCACATTCGTAAAAATAGTAAACGATTTCCAAAAATTATAAAAATTTCCAGAAGCATACTAGCACGTTCTAGGGTTAATTTGGCACAAGTTTCAACCCTTTTGGACAAGTATAAGTCAATCAAACATCAAAAGTTCTGAGACTAGTGCAGTCTGATTTTCAGACTTGCAAAGGTTGAGACTTTGGTTGTATTTGACCTACTTCCAAAAAGAATTTTCCAAAACTGTTTCAACCCATTTAAATATAGTGTGTGAGGAGTTATTGGTCAAATTTTCAGATCATTTGGACGTTCACACAAATAGGAATTAATTTTTCAAAACCATCTACCGTTTCTGGCAGATTTGCACAATCTGAGTACCAACGGTTTTTGAAAGGGTTAAAGGTTGAATTTTAATTTGAAATTATTAGGGGACCCTCACAACGTCTGAGGCTAAGTTCTCTCAAAATTTCATAATTTTTGGAGACCTCTAACCTAGTTTTAAAAACGTTTTAAAACTGGTCCTGAAAACAGAACTTGTTTTCAGAACTTGAATTGTTCAAGTTTAAAGAAATTTTAAAAAGCACACTTTCCGCACCATCTATTCAACCCCCCCCCTTCTAGTGGTGCCTTGCAGATCCTACAGTCTTCCCATTCATATGCATCGCAAAGATGCAATCTTTCAGATAGCGTCCATGCTCGGTGAACCATTGAAGCTTGACGCAGCTACGACAACGTTAAACCGGCCCTCTGTTTCCCGGGTTTGTATTGAACTCGATGTATCTAAGGAGCTACCTCAAAGAGTTTACATCCAGACATCAGCCAGAATGATCATGCAATCGGTTGAGTACGAGGATCTTCCCCGATATTGCGCCGACTGTTACCGTCTAGGTCATGTGGCCACCGAATGTGGTAAACAGAATGCAAACCCTACGTCACATGCTGAGAAAGATGCCGTGGAAATGGCAAACCCTAAGCCAACCCAATCTGACAAAGCACAAAAGAAGCGGTGGACACCCAAAAAACTGGTCAATCATCAAGTGATCAACAGCCGCCTATGCATGAGGCAGACTTCCTAGCCTCGCCGGAAATGGCTATCACTCATGCGGTTTCAGCAGTACAGGACATCTCTAGATTAAAAGGGATTGATGATTGTCTTCTAGGAGATCTTCCTGGGACAAACGTGTTGTTCTCACATTCTGATAATGAACGTGAGCCTTCATTGTCAGATAATTTACACGATGATCATAAGGTGCGAGAAGGCCACGATATTGCAAGTCTAATCGAAGCAACGTATGTTGATGCACACTCTTCTGAACATCCAGATAATGCAAACGTTACAACTGAACATACAGACGATGATCCGACTTCCCACAACCCTAACCAGTGACCACGCTTATTACGACAAAATCCCCCCATGTCTCCCCGGTTAACCAGGTTACGTGCAGCACACCTCTCTAACTCCTTTGATGTTTTGTCACAATGAAGATACTGTTGTAGAATGTAAAAGGAATACGTAATTCTTTTAATCGTCTGCTTTCACTAGTTCGCAAATATAAAGTATACCTTCTTATTGTTATTGAGCCAAAGTTGTGTCCGAGTGCCTTGATATCTTATCAATTGCAACTTGGTTTTTCTAAAGCTACATCTGCTTGTAATGATCAAATTTGGTTTTTTTGGAAGGACGCATTCCTTAAGATGGAAGATGAGCAGCCTAGACACCAAAATCATTCCATTAAGTTTCGTTGGTTGGCCACGGGAGACTGCTTTTGGTTGACAGGTGTATATGGACGGCACTCGATAATGCAACGACGTATCTTATGGGATGAACTAAGTCAATTTTTTGCGTCAAACACAATCCCATGGCCTATCGGTGGAGATTTTAATACATTCAGAACATTACACGAACACCGTGGTAGGTCGCATCCATCATTGCGCACATTGCAGGATTTCAATGATTTCATTCAGCGATGTTAGTTACAAGAAATATCATTTCAAGGTTCCAGTTTCACTTGGTCTGATGCGAGAGGTTTAGGGCGCGTATGGAGGCGTCTTGACCATTTTCTATGCTCAACTTCTTTCTCAGAAATTTTTTCCTACGCAAAAGTACAACATCTATCAAGAGTAACGTCGGATCACGCACCTTTGCTTTTACTATGTGACTCGGATGGCCCGCGAACCCCATCACTTTTTTGCTACTTAGACGTGTGGACCACGCATGCAGATTTTGATGCTTATGTGACACACAAATGGCAATCGTATTCCACAGTCGGCGGAATGTGGGGATTCAATCGCAAGCTATCTCTCCTTCGCAAAGATTTGAAACAGTGGAATAAAGATACATTTGGAAACATATTTGATGCCGTTTCACATGCAGAAACCGAAGCAAAAATGGCTGAGCAACTTTTTGATGACAGCCCTACAGATTCCAACCGTACACTATATCATCAGAGAATGGCAGAATTACGTATTGCTCAGAAGCGTGCCTTTCTTTACTGGAAGCAGAAGGCCAATATAAAATGGTTAAAAGAAGGTGATGCAAACACCTCCTTTTTCCACCAAAATGTTAAGCAAAAGAGATGCCACCAACTCATTCGCAGAATTAAGAAACCGGATGGTACTGAGCTCTCCCTACCGGCCGATATTAAGGATGAAGCTATTAGATTCTTCTCAAATCTCTTCACTGATGAGCCAGTAGCGAATTGTGACTTAATTCTTCAACATATACCATCCCTTATCACAACGGATGATAACAGCGCCCTGAAGGAAATTCCTCTACTAACCGAAGTTAAGGCAGAAGTTTGGGATCTCAGCCCATCAAGTGCTGCTGGTCCGGATGGTTATCCGGGCCTTTCTACAGACACTTTTGGCAAGTGATCCAGTATGACGTGCACGAAGCAGTTCAAGAATTTTATTTGGGTATCCGCATGCCAAGGGCAGTAGCAGCAGCTTCCATCATTCTTATACCGAAGGTTAATAACCCCCAAACGTTTGCGGATTATCGTCCTATATGTCTTACAAACTTCATTTCCAAGACCATCACTTGATTGTTAGCAACACGGCTGGGCAGAATATTGCCAAAAGTTATCTCCCCAGAACAAGCAGGTTTCATGAAGGGCAGGGATATTACAGAACAAGTGTTATTAGCGCAAGAGATGGTACATGTCTTGGATAAGCGAACAAGGGGAGGACAAGTTATTATTAAACTGGACATGGCCAAGGCATTTGACCGTGTTAGCTGGAGGTATCTTCAACAACTGCTTCAACGCATGGGTATGGATGATCGTTTAGTCCGCATCATAATAAACAATTTGAGCGACACAAGATGTTCAATTCTTCTAAACGGTTCTCTTACAGAATCATTTTCCATTGGTAGAGGTGTTAAACAGAGAGACCCCTTATCACCACTATTATTCATTCTATCATCCGAAAGATTTACAGGAGGGCTAAATTATCACATACGTACGGGAAGTATAGTTGGCTTCAAGGCAGGTCGTGTGCCTTGCGTTTCGCATCTGGGTTTTGCAGATGACTTATTAACTTTTCTTAGCGGATCCCCGTGCAACTTAGCAAAATTTCGCACATTCTTAGACATATATCAACAGGCTTCAGGGCAGTTGGTTAATTATCACTAAAGTCAATTTGTCGCTGGTCAAGGGGTCTCGGTCTCGGCATCTACAACATCTTTGGGCATGAGGTCTACATCACTACCTATCAAATATCCGAGTTCTTACTTGCATAAGGGGATAAATAAAGCCAGGTACTGTACCGCTCTTCTCAGCTATTTTGATGCTAAATTATCATCATGGTCGACTGCTTTCTTATCCATGGCGGGGAGACTTATTCTCATTAAACATGTACTCAATACGTTGCCTATACACCTCATAGCTAGCTCCCGAATACCAAAAGGGGTAGTCCACATTTTAATTGGGAAAATGGCCTCCTTTTTTTGGAAAGGACGATATCATTGGCAGTCCTGGCCTTCAGTGTGTCGGCCTGTTGAATTTGGTGGCCTAGGCATCCGACACCTTTCGCACATTCAAAAAGCATATGATTGTCAAATATGGTGAAAATATTTTCACTCCAGCACATTGTGGGCAGAATTTTGCAGAACAAAATACGGTCGGCGTCAGTCTGTATACTCGCATATATACGACTCTCCAACATGGAAACACATTTGTAAAATAAATGCGTACATGGAGATGCATACCTACACCTCTAATAATATGTTACATTGGGCTCCAGAGGAAAATGGCCAATTTTCAATTCGAACAGCCTACTCACTGATAGTTCCTCATGAAGAACCAAAGTTGGAGTAACGGTATATTTGGTGGAAGAACACGCATCCGAGTCAAAAAATATTTTTGTGGAGACTTTGGTCACGCTCTCTTCCAATGGTGGATAACTTTCGCAATTGGCTGGTGGCATATCCCTCACAATGTGCTTTCTGTCGTCAACATCATGATAATCAAGACCATGTGTTTTTTGCATTGCGCTTTCATTCGGCCTCTTTGGCTGGATATATCTATTACATTCTCTGGGCCAATGCCACATTCCTCCACCATCAAGGCTCATTTACTCCGTTGGTGGCGTATATCAACTCAAACTACAATGTCGGGGCAACTTAGGTCGATTGTTCCATCACTTGTTGTGTGGAAAATATGGAAAATGTATGCAGCGTGTAGATTCGGGGAAGAACGCTTCGACTATAAGAGGTTGTATGCACGGATCAAAGACTCGATATATACATAGTGGTGCTCTTCAATCAATGGGAAAAGATTTGCGCAGGCCATACCACATCTTATTGCTCAATGATTCTCCCCGCCATTGCGCATGAAGAGACTAGCGATTGTTAGATGGTAATGTCCCCCTTCAAGTAAGCTAAAGCTTAACGTTGAAGCTGCTATAGGAAAACATATGTCGGCAGGAGGAGCCATACTTCGAACAGCCCAGGGCATATTTCACATGGCTATCTGCTTCCCATTGCCTTCCTTACGGCCCCTACGGGCAGAAATTCATGCAATGACGGTGGCATTAATGTTTTTTGCACAACATTATGATGGTTTAGTGGTGGAAACAGATTGTCAAAATATCATCACACTGCTAGCCAGTAATCGACAGCTAACAGGTTCCTTGGCACTAGACATCACACGCGCATCACAATTCCCCAGTCTAAACCACTCAACTATTCAATTTTGTCCACGTGAAGCAAATTTAGCAGCGCATAGGCTTGCAAGATACGGCTATATATCAGCAGGCATGACAGTCTACAGTTCATCTCAACAACTACCGTGTGAAGTACGCGGAGCAATAATTATGGATCATCAACTGCCTACATTCAGAGCTTAATACATGACGTCTAATTCTTTATGTCGTTGTCTGTGTTCCATGGCACAGACGACATGGGTGCGTACTCTTTTCCAGCTTTTGTTATTTATGATCAATAGCCTTGGTTTTAATCTTTGCTACACTCATTACTGTTTGTTTCTTGCGATTACGTCTGTGTGGACATGGTGGCCAACTACTGGCGCTGCTAAGAGGAGAGTATCTACATCACATGTCAAGACAACTTCTACACCCAGTGGCACTCATCAACAATGCTTCGTCTTGGTTTCGATTTGAGTCAAGACGACTTCGGTACGTACTGGGTTACATTTATTTCATGCAATTCATGTTGCCATTTGTCACTCCTAACTACAATTTTCATCCATCACGAGATACATGGATGAACCATGGCGGTTGCCCCGTACAATCGACATACAAGGGCACGGACGCTTTAAACCACTATCGCAATACACTCAACACAGCATCGGTCAGCATAGGCGCTACGACAGATTTGGCAATACGGAGGGCTATTCGGGATGTCTCCCCCCCCAAAAAATATTTTACTTCTTCTCAATTACATCAATGTTCGACTCTATTTCCAGCCATATAAATATGTACGCTTTTTCCTTCGCCAAGGTTTTATCCACAAGGGTGGTTTTACTTGGCAAGGTTTTAATGCGGCATATCATGTATGACTAGAGACGCGTCATCATTAGCGATTTGTATCATTTATTTTCGTACTTTGACTCTTGTAATATGGTTTTCCTCCGCCACAAGTGAGGTTTTTCAAAAAAGCATTATCATTATCATATAATATATATA